>BROE01000008.1:8902911-9087102 GCA_036571765.1 Plecoglossus altivelis | reverse complement strand
GATGCCTCTGACGCACTCCCTCCGGGAGGTGTTCGGTATCGTCTACGCACGGGCAGGCTGCCCGGGGAGACCCAGGACAACGCTGGAGGGACTACGTCTCTCGGTGTAGCTGCGGACACGCGTCGGGATACCATCTGATTGAGTGGTGGGAACAAGGAACTAGAGCTCTCCCTTGGCTTCGAGTTGCTGACCACCCCGGTAAAACCCTGGCCCGCGGATAAGCGGAAGAAAATGGATGGATGGATGGATGGATTTGCTTTTTTCCATAGGTTATGTCTAAGTTTTTTATTTCTCAAATAAAGCAACAGTGTCACCTGGAGGAAATGCTCCAGTCAACATCAAAGGGAACTGTGTAATGAGGATTGGAAAAGCAAAGAAAATGCTAGTGAAACAAAGTTGATCAATGGTCAGTTAAATGCCTGGTGGCATGAAGGTTTGGTCTAAGGTTGCCTTGTATCTCCTCTACATGACTGACAGTAACAAGGAAAACAAGTTGTTGGCCTGGTGTCTGTGTCTTTCAGTTATCTTTCTCCAGGATCGCATGTGCTATGCATCCTTTGACAGCTCATTGGCAGCGATGTACTCCGCTGTCTTTACAACTCTTTGAAGAACCCTGCAGGCAAGGGATAAGCCATACGACAATATGAAGATGCCCTTAAAGGTACATCTGTTGCAGTTCATGCACGTTTGGAGCCAAGCCAAACGTTCCTCATTCTTAGGAATAATGGATGTTTGTGTGCTTCCTGGCCACACGGTTGTGTTGGAGTGGAGCAGTTGTTGTAGTGTGAATTTGAAGTTCCTGCAACATAAAGGAACGCTTGTCTCTTTCTGCTGCCTATAACCCCTTAATTTTTTCAGCAATGAGAGAGGTTGTTGTCCTAGCACCATGTTGCCAGGGCAATGAGCTCATCTCTGCAGGCAAGCTCCCCATTTGACATGTGACTGTCATTAGAAAGTGCAAGTACTTTAATAACAGCAATGCACAGTTTTGCCTTGTAGGGCTCAACAAGGCTCATCAATTGACCCATGAGCCCTTGTTTCTAGGTTTAATATCAATTGGCATGCATCTGTGTGTGTGTGTATTACTGAGGCTCAGTTATTTCTAAAACAGGGCACTGTATGAAATTTGACAGGTGTACATGCTCAAGAATGCCCAGTGTCAAGTTTGGATAAGCGGTTCACGAAAGCATGATTGCTGTCATGTTGCGCTGCACTAACAGGGTGTAATCCATGACAGGGAAGAACTTTATTTTGGTATTATTCACATGCTCAATCACCCACGTGGCCAGGATATTTAGTTGTTATCTTGTCCTAGTAAATGTCATATTTTTCTTTTACATTCAACGAAAAATGTATTGTACAACAAGCACTATGAAAGTGACTATAATAACGGTTCTAGCCATACCCACTCCTCTATATCCAGCACGTAACATCGCAAGCGTAACATCACTAGCTAAACGAATATTTGTGAATGCTAAGGATACGGTCAGAAAAAGTCAGATAATGTTTTCTAAGGGTACAAGTATAGATCTCTGTAGAGTCCAAGTCAATTTAAATAGACAACGTACACGCTACATTCAGGTGCGTCATATCCTGCTCCATGAAACAGGACACGTCACATAATTTTTCATTGGTCACATGAAATCCAAACTTCCGCTCAAAGATGACGTACTTGACTCTAGTGCTAGTCAGGCAGATAACACATCTTCAATAACTTTAAATATAAATATGGCAGGCAGTGAAACGGCGATGGGCCAAGAAACTCAGTGCAACGAGTCAGTGTTAATTAGAAGTCTCAGACGATTCAGGGACAAGTACATCAGAGACACAAGGAGACCAGTTAATCAAACAGGAACTCCAGAATTGACAGACGGTATAACACCACTTGGAAGT
Source organism: Plecoglossus altivelis (assembly GCA_036571765.1). Lineage (NCBI taxonomy): Eukaryota > Metazoa > Chordata > Actinopteri > Osmeriformes > Plecoglossidae > Plecoglossus > Plecoglossus altivelis. The sequence goes on along the minus strand of BROE01000008.1, from coordinate 9,085,209 downwards.
CTTGGAGGTTTACCGGTGAGACTTCTTGAGTCATCGTTATTTATATTATAGGAAGCCCATTCTCATTCATTTCATCTTCACAGATGAACAGAACTTTTGTTTAGAGGCATGAATGTAACTTTAGTTGCTAAAAATGATCTTTTAACGTCTGATGTACACTAAATAACTTTAAATCGTGTACTCCTACGAGCAGTTTTTGCTTCTGGCGATTACATTGAACCAACCCTTCAAAAATATTTACTGTGGTCATCTGTGAACATTATTTTATCGTACATTATTATCTTCTTACATCGTATCCATTATAAACAAAATGTGTCAGTTTAATAAACTCGCCAGATCTTATTTTCTGCGATGGTTTAAAACCCAGGGAACGAGGGGCAATGCAAACTTCCGTGTTGGCTTACAAAAATACGTCATCACTTCTATGCCCTGTAACAAAATAACTTCTTCTGAGATTTGATGTTTTATTCTGTGTTCATACTATCTCCCTTTTCAATAGGTGGATCTTCAGTTCATAATCATGACTCTGCTCTCTCCTCCTGACCTCTGTCGACTGGGAGTAACCAGCTCCTACTGGCAGGTCATGGTCAGGGACCCGCTGCTATGGCGATATTTCCTTCTCAGGGATATGCCTCATTGGCCCTCTATAGATCATGTGACCATGCCCCGTTTGAAGGACCTGAAAGTCTCACTGTTTGACAGGGAAGAGGAAACAGATGAGATGCCATTGGAACCCCAACAAGACCTCATGGCAGAGTATGTCTGTAATGTCAGTCTGTCAGATGTCATCATGACTCTGAAAATGCACCATTAAAAAGACACTTAAAGGACGCAAAGGTCCCCTATGTCACCACAAATAGGTGGAAATAGGCACATTTTGATTTTGTTGTTGTTCACTTCCAGGTACCTAAGAGGCTGCCCAGCTTGTAGACAGCGTTTGCAGCCACCGCAGCAACTCTATAAGGTGGTGACTTCTCTCCTGCTGTCTTATGTGACATCAGCCGAGCCACGCTATGCTATGTTTGGACCTGGGATGGAGCAGTTGGACATCTCCATTGTGACCAAACTCATGCACTCCCCAGAGATTCTCCCAGTGGTGGCAACTACCCAACGTCAGATAAATGGTGCCCACAATCGCTATTAGCTGTCATTTTAACCCCCTAGCCCCCCTGTCATTAGTAATAATGTCAGCAATCTGTTTGAAATTGTAGCTTAGGAGTCAATAGATGCTGCAGTGTAAAGACGATCAGGCCAAAGTAGCATTCCTTTTCCAACTTTATTCATAACATTGTGCACCATGTTGGCAGCCAGTAAAAAGGCACTGTCATAACAGGCACCACCAAATGCTTGTTGCTGATGCTGAATGCTGATTTAGATGTGTTTTTGTTATTTCAGGGATTGGGTCTGGGATTAGTTACGTGTTCAGGAACCAGCACAAATTCAATATTCTGACGCTATACTCAACTAACAGGTATGGCTGAAGACTCTGATTGACTTTAAACAACTTTTTAAATTGTACTTTGGCATTTCAACTTTCTAAGTTGTATATTACCGTGTCTCAAAACACCATCAAATATATAAGCCAGTGATTAGGATAGAGGCTGTTTACAGTCCAATTGAATCTCTTAGCGTTCAAGTATTTGTGAAGGGCAGAGAGGGAGAGAGCCCGTGTAGAGCGTCAGAGTGTGCCCAGTAAACTCTTCATTCTGGAGGGAACAGACCAGTCAGGACGCCCCATCTACACAACCACCCCTCAGGTCCAAGAAGTGTGCCATGTCGTGAATGGCTACATCTACGTGGCCAATGCTGAACAAGGTAAGAAAACTCTCATAAAGATCATATCGAATTGGAATTGGATAGCCCTTTTTACAAGCAATTTTATGGAGGGTTTCACAGATAACCCATAGCATATTTTTCAGGACGAGTCCTGACAGACTGGACTATATCTATGTGAATTTGTGCCTCTGTGCACAAATTTTGTCTTTTGTCGGCGACCAGGTGAAGGGGAGTTACAACAAGCTCAGATCCAGGCTGTGTTAGGGCATGCCAGGGAGTGGTCCCACAGACCCCTCCTGGTGTTGTCATGTGTCTCCAGAGAAGACCCAGAGCTATCCAGGACCTCCTGTGTGGACATGGCTCAGAGCCTCGGTCTTCCCCTGCTACCTAATCCCTGGATGGTAAACCACATTTCACTCCTGTTGACAGTCTCTTAGGAAAACACAAATGGTGACTGTCCATTCACTCTCTCTCGCTCCACCCTTCCCTTCATCCCTCCCTCCCTTGCTCCAGGTACAGGACACAATAGCAGAGTCTCTCTCTGGGTTTCTGGATGGCATCTCCTGGCTGCTTCATTATTCTGGTGTCAGGGTGTAGTGGTTCAAATACATAAGCACACACAAACTAAGAAAGCACACATTTGCATACCTTGATAACATTCGTGAAATATGAAACAGAACGGAAAAACACAGATTTGTGTTTGTTATTGAAAAATATGTTTTGCTTGTGTGGGTTTTAGACTTCCTTGAACACTTGTAATAATTGTAAAATAATGTTCTCTGATTTTAAGCACTAGGTTGCAGTTCTTATCTCTCAAAGAGAGTACAATCTTTGTACCTCATCTGGTTGAATAAAGGTTACCATTTGCCTAATTTTATGGGAAAGAGCAATTTCAGATAATATTTTGCAGGTGCAAATTCCATTTTTTGTAATTGTTGTTTTTAAAATGTGCTTTTACACAGTGATGCGAGCGTCCATAAATATTATTTTAAATTTTCTATACAAAAGATAATTTGAACAAATTATACATATGTTTGACTGTACAAAATGCATGAATAAAGATGTAATTGTTTGCTTCATTTATCCTTGACTCAAACCCTAGTACGCATGAATCTGCACACACAAGACCAGTTCCTGCTAAAGGCATTTCCTGTGGGGTTCAATATTAAGCCATGTCCCTGTTAAAGCTCAGGGTACAGTCTGTCTCTGCAGCCAGCGCCCAGAGGTTGTTTTTCACAGCATTGGCACATGCTTATACACTCCCAACTCACATCTGGCTTGCAGAGCTCAGATATGGCTTGCCACAAGGAGGCACTACTGCTGCAGGTTTCAAGTGACACTAGCCAGCTGTCCTTCTCTTCACCCACAGACGGCGGTTCCAACTGACAATGCTCCTAGATCATATTTTGCTGTCCATGTCTGTGTCTATATTTTTCAGTTCAGTTGTAAGTGTTCCAATAAAGTTCACGTAGAACAGACCATCAAGGACGATAAGTTTCGTTTTTCATCCCATTTAGTACTTTTGTAGTGTTTCAATGTGAGAGTCCGGTTTAGTCCATGTGCTTTGGTTTCTCACACATGGGCATGAGGACTAAAAGGGTAAAAATAGTCTTCAACGAGAGCTGACTGTATATTCTTTTGTTCTTGTCCCCTTGGCAACAAAGTGAATAGTCTCCATAACCCTAGTCTGACTCTTTCGCTCAAAGGATTCCATAATTGTTTTAATTACAGAAATCAAAGGACTAAATACACTGAAGTGCTGCAATTTGGGGAGGAAATGAAGTGCTGTTTGAATAGCAGAAATGTGAGCAGTGTTCTCTTGGTGGCAACATTTGGAGTTAGAATTAGAGGGGTGTGTGTCTGTAAACACCGCTCTGTAAACAAGGATGTGTACATATCGGCACGGCTGTTTGCTCATCAGACAGTGGATTATTTTCTAAATTAATTGGTGCATGTGGTATGTGTGAACAGCTTCTGTACTGTTTGAACAAAACATCTTTATGTGTTGAGGATAAGGACTAAAATAGAATTTGGCGGTGCATGATTGACCTAAACATGGGGCTGGGTCTAAAGCTGGTGCAGGAGTCAGGTTGACCAGAGGATGGATACATTATTTGTGAGGGCTCATTGAATTTCCTGATTTTCTTTGGGAAAGTTATAGATTGAAGAAAAACCTGTGACAAAATACCTCCCCCACACACCACACACACTAAATTAAGTATGAAATTGGTGCCAGGAGCAAAATAAAAACTTCCACAAAATTCTTCAAGCAGAGATGAAGTAAGAGGAAATCCTGAAATACTTAATCTCTGAAAGCTTTTGAAATGCTGTTTGTTTAACCAGTCAGACAACTTCCTTATCCATGAAATAATTGATTTTGCATCTGATCTGTTCACTTGTATTACTTGTCAGTGCAGCATTCAGAAATACACGTTGCAGTGAGATTCCATGTAATGGACCTGGAGCTTGTATTAGGTTGTTAGAAATTATACTCAGCTGTTATGACAACTGTCATCAGAAGTGTAATTAACATTGATTAAATGTATGTATGTGACAAGGGAGAAAGTTCTCCACAACTGGCTCAAGTGCTCATGGGAGTAGAGGAATATCTTGACAGTATTTGGAGACAAAGTGACACAATCATAGCACATGCTGCACCACTAAAACAGGGATAAAGGTGAATATAGAGAGGCATGATTGCAACAGCCTTGTAATGTTCAGTACACAGCCGAAGTCACAACTCCTGGCTTGTCTCCCTGTTTCTCTGTACTGGTCAAAAAAGAAAGCCAAGTTCAAAAACCATTTCACAATTGTTATATAAGAAATATTTTAAAAGCATAGTATTTCCTGCCCTCTAAGCAATTCAGCTGTACTTGTGTTGTGCAGTTGATTTGTTAATTATTTATTGAAGTTTATTTGAATAGGGATCGATACAAAAAACATAGATTAACTTAAACATTCATCTGATGTATGCATTGTAGTGGTTTTAGCTTAAGCTCATTCACAACACTTGTCCTGAGTAGGGGACTTTTTCCCAATGTAGTATGGCATGTCAACATTTAAAGAAGTACATAGACCAACTCAAAGATTTTAAATTAAGGAGACACCTTCATTTTGCAAAGCACAAAATCGTAAAGCTCGACTTGATTTGAGTATCCAGTATGAATACTTTTCTGCTCTGAGTGCTCCGAGTGTTGACTGCTCTGAGAACGAACAACCATTCATTTGGAGTGCCAACCGAACCTCCCCCAGCCATGTCTCCTTCTCTTCTTTCTATTTCTCTCTTGTTTACTCTTAAATACAAACACAATTGAAATATAATTCAAAAAAATGAACATGAGTATCACTACCCTAAAGGGAGAAACTACACCGTACACACCTTTTTTTTAAATCTCCCATACTTTCAATGTTACTCTGACAAATTTCTCCTTTCTAACTCCTCCTCTTCGGGTTGATTATGGATGATGATGGTTTGGGTAGATTATTTGATTACTATTCTGCTAAAACAGCCAGCATTAAAGCACAAGCAGACTCCTTACAAACATAATTTGCATGGTGCATTCACTGATTAGGCAAAGTATCTTTTAATTACCTTGTTTTGCCCTCGACTGTGTCTCTCATGCTGACAGTGTGTGAACCCCACACACCCCACACACATTTCATCAATTTACTCCAATGTCCATTTTCTATTGCTCTACATCTCACTGACATCATGTTTATCTGCCTGCGGGAGGGAACACTATGACAGTATAAAATATCAACAAATTGAAAGCCTCCACAACTCTGGAAATGAAGACAGAATTAGCTACCACAACTGCAATGAAGTTCATTTGTCTGTGTATGGGGTTGTATACACAGTGCCTTTACCTTTTGGCAATATAAAATTGACATTTGGCAGGTGCATGGTTCAGGGTACAATGACATCCAGTGAAGGGGGTGAGATAGTTTGGATGCAACAAAAAAATTGTACATTTGAGACAATGCTAGAGCAGGCTGAAAGAAAGCGAACACTACAGTAATATCTTTGTTCAGCTATTTGAATGTGGGCCTTTTGTGCTTTTCTTGAGTGATTAATTGACCAGGTTATTCAGTGAATAGAAATAGAGACACATATTCTGTATGTTTAGAGGAAGAAGGAAACGTACAAATCAACGGACATTCTGTGACAATAGATGAACCAGTCATACTGCTGAGTGGCCGACTTTTTAAAGCTGTGGGGTTCTGAGGCTCTATAGTTTTAGCGTAATCTCTATTGTCAATGATATGTAGGCAATAACCTGTAAAAAATAACTTTTATGCATGTTGTGTTCTGTGACATACAGTCAGCAGGGCAATACTTCTTTCGAAAAATATGTGGATCAAAAACACATTGGCGGTGGCCTCTGTTGCTTTATGTGCGAATTAGTGGATCCAATGGCTTTGTTCTCATGCCACATTCAATTTAGTATCAAAAATGACCGATCTGAGGTCATGGTGAAAATCAAAAGAATCCATACATTCTTTTTCTACGGTTCTTCTTAAACATTTCACTGTTAATTGACCAATGGTTTTGACCTGCATTGAGTTATTAATGGATAATTGTACATATGCCAATGCATATGCCAACTGGCATTGAAATAGTCAGAATAGCATGTCTAATTTCAAACTAAAGATTGATGACTAAAGCAGTAGATTAAAAATGAACATTTCCCTGGTGATTTTCTGTGTTTATTTATATGCATTAATTCCTAGAACCTAGTGTCAAACATCAATTTCTTTAGGAATGTCACAATTAGGAGGTTAAACTGTATATAGGTCCAATCACTTCTAAAGGTCACTTCTAAAGTCCTTAATAGGCACCTGTTGTTTTAATTGCATTTGAAAAAAATGATGTTCTATAATAATATTTGTGCATTCCTGCTAAATGTAATCTTATACCAGGTCACAGTAGCTGTGCCTTCCACCGAGCTTGCATAATGTCACATTTGAGTTATAGTTTGTTTACCTCCAATCCCTCTCCGCAGCGGAGCATTTTATGCACATTGCAGCCCAAGGAGAGGCCCAGGGAAGCCATAACTTCTGGCCATATAAATGAGTAGGTGAGGAAGAGGTGGGGGTATAAATATATAGGGACAGCACTGCTCGATACGGACAGAGCAATTCCATCGTTCTTTACGACTAGACGATTTATACGAGCCTTATTCTGGAAGCTTGCGCGAGAAAAAGGCAGCAGACAATTAGATTTGAACCTGCATGTCATTTTCTTTCACACTCTTCTGCCCTGCGTTCATTATGCTGCAGAGCACTTTGTATATTACACGCACTTGCATGAAGCAGTTAGGAATCCTGGCACCCACCTGCAAAACGCAGGTTAACCGAGTCCATATGGACACAAATAGTAAAGTGGTCATGTCTGAGATCGTAAGGAACGGATAGAGTATGTTTGTGAGAGAATGAGGGAGAGAGGGAGAGAGAGGAATGGAGAATATGTAAAATGATAGAAATTTGATGCAGTGACAAATGTGCTGGACGAAGAAGAAAGTTATTAGGTGTTCATCTGAATGAAAGAAAATCTCGAACCATGAATGCAATCTGTGCTTGATACCAATATAACAATATTGGTACAGGTCACAAGTTACTTTAACGATCAGTTTCGTTCTCAAACTCTTCAATTTGGGCATTAAATAAGGTATTTGATTTAATCTCTGAGATGTAAACACTTGACTGAACTGAGCCCTTATTAATGGGGCTCTTGGTCAAGGATTGCTTTAACTGACAGCGGGGGTCATAGACAATCGCCACATGACATCGGATGTCCGGTGGGTCGTACACGTGAGCTGAGTCTGGACGATAGGCGTAAGGTTAAAGCAACAATACGCCTATTTGAATTATAATGATGAAGTTGTTAACTTGTTGGTCTGATAGAGATGTAGTTTGGATAGGTACGACTTTTTTGACAAATCGTAGAGGAAAAAAATATGCATTGACATTGTTTTCATGCCCTTACTGATATGAAAACTGTAACCTACCAATTGGAATGTGTTACCGAGCTGGGACCTGGCATTCTCACGACCCTTCACATCTCTCCCGCCATGAACCGCTGGTTAGCTTGTCGTCTTTTTCACTGGTGCAGTAAAGATTATTCTTTCTTTTTTTACCGGGCGGGGGCGCTTTGCTGTGTGAGGAAAGAGTAGCAGCACACTGTTTAAAGGGGCTTTGTCTCCCCCAGTTCGCCTGTTATGCTTTAACCAGAGCATTTAATGATCGAACTAGCTTAATGAATCCCCTTTGCTGCTTAGAGAGACCAGTTGGATGGCTACAAGTATCTCTTTGCTCATGAACTATCTCCTCTATCTACTCGCCTTGTTTGCCTACTCGGGAGTTTGAAAACTAGAACACGGAGTGGACTGTCGGTGTGTCGATTTCCAGACTGTCAGATGTGAAAGTCGACTGCCTTAATTTTTGTCACAAGAAAACATTGTATTGGGTGAGTATGTGTTATTGTTGACATAATTAAAATACGGACCAGGATGCAGTTTAGAATATTCATTGACATGCTTCAACAGATGATCCAAGGAGGTTTGGTGCGCATGCAACTTGCATACTAGGGGGGAGTTTTTATTGCCTAAATCTCTTCGTGGGATTCGTTGGGATTGATTCTTATTCTTAGTAACTTCACTAGAAATCATACCTTTATGAGGAACGGGAATTAATGGTAACCCACTAAACGTCCCAAATTAAGGGGCGCGTGAAGGGGCAGATTTTAGCGTGGCACTGAAAGTACGCAAGACAAGCATGGTGGGCAATAAAGTGGGGGTTTGGAAAAAAAACTATTTCGCAAATCAAATCCATGTGGAATATCTCTCCTAGATGACAAGAATATCATACCCATCTCCTGATTAACATGCACCGAAAGAGGATAAGTGAGTGTGGAGAAAGCATACTGTAATGTGTCGTTATGTAAATAGAGATACATTCAGCACGTTTTTGATTACGATTGTGTGTTTGTAATGAATGTGCAAAGGTTTTTTGGGGTGTTTTTGGTACAAATAGGCAATCTCAGTCACAGTATCAGCTCAACATAGGTGATGCCATATCTTTCGTGCTGTTTTATAGAGTAGGAGAACACACATGTCACATTAATAAGCATATATTTACATCAAAGCACATGTATGAACACAAACTGAATGAGTCAATACCAGGCTCAAAACACTGTGCCAGCTTTACTCCTGCCTCAATAACAAACATAATGTCCTAAAATGAACCTAGGTATGCCCCGCTTGGGTTAGTGGGCTTTTAGAATACATCTTTTTCTCTCTCTTTCTCTCTCTCTCTCTTTCTCTCTCTCTCTCTTTCTCTCTCTCTCTCTCTCTCTCTCTCTCTCTCTCTCTCTCTCTCTCTCTCTCTCTCTCTCACTCTCTCGCTTTGCGGTCTTTTCTCTAATGGACGGGGAGGAGCATGATATTAGGAGGCAGATCTGGGCTCTAGGTGATGTAGTTGATGTAGTTTAGTGCATTGTGGAGGGGAGCTTTTAGAAACTTCAGTTACATGCACAACTTACTTATTAGGCCCAGTCTTGATATTCTTTTACACATGTTCAACAAACACAACTATACTGGATGTGTCTTAGGTTATTTGACTGATTCAAATCAGTAGTCAAACATAATACCCCAATTTAAAACAGGACTGTTTGACAGTTTTTGTCGTTGCCAGTTCACAGAATGTACTTGTTCAACATCTATCAGAAGGTTCTACATTGTACAAGTGATAATGGAATAACCCGCCCTGCTCATCAGCACTCTTCTATTGATACAGCTCAGAGAGATTAAGTAGCTATGGCTAAACTCGAGGTACATTCAGATTGGACGTCATTGTGAGACTTGGTGTTATTGTCAAGACTGAGTTTCATGGGAAAGATGGGAAAGACGCTGGGGGAGGGAAATTATGTGAAGCACTTTGACAGTCTAATGATGGACAGTTACTTAGTCTCTCGTACACAAGGTCTGGAACTGTGCAGGACATTTCCATAGTGTGCTTTAGTCTATAGCTGTGTACTGCTTCAGAATTACCTTTCTTATGGCCCCTCTCTTACACAAACATATGCACAAACAGGAACCGTGATTTCTCTGTATTAATTTCAAACTCTCTTGCTCTCCCCTCAGTTGCACACACACACACACATACACACAGTAAGTAAAAGACAACACTCACACACACACACCTTACCAGTTGGCAGAATTTGCCGATGTGTGTCCTGATCCCTTTCCAGAATCTCTTCGAGGCTCAGTGCTGACTCCGAGTTTTCCACTCCTCTCATGAAATAGGAGCGAGAGACGTGAGCGCCATCCAAAGAGCTAAACCGGATTCCTTTACGCACACACACGCAAGCGCGCACGCATTCCCACACAATCCCACCAAATCATTTTAACGGTACACCGCTGCCGACTGGTGCTTAGGAGACTTTGGCATATCATCAATTCCCTGTCATGCGCATTGTCAACTTCATATTGGCCTTTGCCCATTTAATAACACTGCAGAGTCTAATTAGACCTGGTGTTCTGTTTACTCACCCAGACCTCATCTGACCCACGTTTTCAACCAGTGTGTATTCTGCATCCCTACATTTGCAAAATATGGATGCATTGTGTGGCAGGCGAGATCATCTGATGTGCATGCCCACTGTTTGCATTTGGTGGCATCTGCTGTACTTTCTGGGCTTGTTTTGTGCTTGTTTAGATCAATAAGTAACCTTGAATTTGGCTTCTTTGATCAGTTACTTTTCTACGATCAACAGTAAGACACATTACGATTAAACAGACTTCTACAAAGAATTTGTATTTATTTTAAATAGGTAATATTCAAGAAATGGCTCCTGGCTTTTGATACGTCTCGCTCTCTCGCGCTTGCTAACTGTTCAGCTCACTGCGCTCTCTTGCTACATAACGCATTCACGTCTGATTCAGTGTTGCATACAATCAGGCCAACATATTCACTGACTCATTCTTCTGGTTGAGTGTAAAGTTGCTGAATTCAAGCATAAATGGGGGATTAGACTGAATGTAGAAAACACTTCATGTAAGGTTTTTGTCTAGTTTCTAATGTTTAAGAGTTGAGGGTCTTTGTGGAGCCAGAAGGTCTTAGTTGCTTGGGAACCTTGGTTGATGTGCTGTCCTTACCTGAGGCTTCTGGCTGTCACATGCTGGTGGTCCTGAGTCCTTCTGAGTCTCCCTTTGTAATCTCTGTGCTCTGCAGTTCACCCCCTCTTACTCAGCCAGGGTAACTGAGTAAACATGAAGGTTCTTATCATTTGGAAAAGTGAGAGAGATGGAGAGAGAGAGAGAGAGAGAGAGAGGAGAGAGAGGCCGGGCGTAGAAAGACAATCAGTGTATGTTGGCTTCAGAAATGATTCATTCCCTTTCACTTTTAAAACTGTTTATTGCATTGAAGATATGATTGCAAATTACTCAGATTTCCCATTCGTGTACTCTCAATTGCCCTTGAGAAAGTAAAAAACATTTTTGTTTTTCGTTTTTTTTCCTGTTTTTTTTGTGTGCAAATGCATACAAAATTTATCAAATAAACAGTTTTGTTCACAGGAGTATTCAGATCTTTATTTCAGTACTTTGTAGAATGTCATTGAACTGCAGTTTTAGCTGCAAGACTACATGGGTCACCTCTGCAAGCTTTTACACAACTGCATCTGGTGGTTTATCCCATTCCTCCTGGCAGATCCTTTCAAGCTGTCAGATTGTTTGGGAAGCATCTGCTATCTTCAGGTCTCTCCGCAGATGTTCCGTAAGGTTTGCGTCTGGGCTTTGACTGGGCTATTCAAGGACAGTTGGAGACTTGTCCTGCAGCCACTACAGTGTTGTCTGGCCTGCTGTGTGTTGTTGTCGTACTGGAAGGTGACCCATCACCCCAGTCTGAGGTGCACTTTGGAGGAACTCTGACCAGTCTCCTTGTCCCTGTTACTGAGAAGCTCCCCCAAAACCTGATGCTGCCTTCACTATCCTTCACTATAGGAACGTTGCTTTAACGTAAAGACAGCAGCTGACCAGAGTCGGGTGCTTGAGCTCAAAGAGTTACGTTTTTGTCTCTTCAGAAAAGCTCATCTTTTCCCCACATGCTCTCATTCCCTTGAATGCCATTATGCAAACTCCAAGCAGGCTGTCATTTCTCTTTTTACTCAAGAGTGGCCTCCGTCTAGCAGCTCTACTATAAAGGCCTGATTGATGGAAGGCTGCAGAGGACCTTTGAAACTGTCTTAGAGAGACTGTTGGTTGCTTGATCATCTCCCTGACCAAGGCCCTTCTTTCCTGGATACTCAGTTCCTGATTCCTCGAAACGGCTTCCGTTTTACAATTATTTAGGCCGCTGAGCTCCTCAAACACTCAATGCTTTAGAAGTGGGTTGCCTTGATTCATGCCTTTTCACAGCTGGATCGTGGAGGCATAGCTCCTGGGGACTTCACGGTTTGGTTGTTGTCCTGACATGCAGTGTGGACTGTGGGACTTACTTACAGTTGTGTACCCTTTGTAAACTATGTCCAATCAATTCAGTTGGTTGCAAGTTGACTCCAATAAAGTTGCATACACATTAAGGAGAAGTAAAACAAACAGGATGCATATTTAACACCATACGGAGTTACACAGGAAAGGCTTGAAATCCTGAAGATTTAGGTTTAGAATATTTTGTGGATTCGTATCCTTGTCTATAAACATGTTTTCACTGTGCCATCATGTGGCATTCGGTGTAGGTTACTGGGCAAACACTTTAATTCACAGTACACTACAACACAATCAAATGTGTTTAAAGGAATGGTGTTTGAATACTCACTGAAGCCATTTTGTTTCAGAACGTGTGTATTTGGGCGTCTGAGTAATCTGGCTGCTTGTCCTGTCTCCAACGAGGGATGTTGTCACCTCATTGTGTGTCAAGAGGCCACTTAATCATCACAGCTTGGAATTATCTACAATGTGTAAAGGCTGATTTCACTGACTACAATATGAGGTGCCAGATAATCTTTACCCTTCTAACCACTACCAGCGTGGCTCGACTTGTGCGGTTCAACGTTGTTCCAAGTTTATGCAAAATACATCCTTTTTTTAAAACTAAAGACTTTATTTATGCTTTATGATTTGTGCTCTATGATTCTGTGTTCAAAAATTTAGCAGCGACAGGCAAAGATACAGTTATTTCACATTGAACCTTGACATGTAAAATGTGTTTTGAACCGTTAAACGTGAGATGATTTATTATTCCCTTGCATACTTACGAGACCTTTCACCACACAATTCTTTCCTCAATGTCTCGAACTATGGTTTGCTATCATATTGTCTGTGTGTTTTGCATGTGTACTCTGAAGGGGCCGGGGGTAGAGCCCACTCTCAAACAACACAGTGACCTCTCACCTCCTGACATTTTCCTCAACACCCTCAACCCCCTACCCTCACCACCCCTGTCTTCCGCCATTTCAGAACTCCTCACCCTCCCATAACTACCCTCAAATGACTAGAGTCCTGGGTTGTCTGTAGGAGACTGTGCATGTATGTGTGTGTGTGTGTGTTTGTGTGTGTGTGTGTCTGTGTATGAAGTCACACAAGGAGGACGCTATGGGGGTAAAACCTCAGTGTTTAACTTGGGACCTCAGAAGGCAGTGCTTGAGCCACAGAGCCTCCCTCTGCTCTAATTGGCCAAAATGTATTTCTTGCCTGTCAAAGGGCCAGTGATGAGTTGTGGACAGGCTAGTGAGAGTAGACTGTGTGCTTCCACCAAGAGGGGTAGCTTCCACAGGATAGCTTGATCCTTGTTAAAAATAGAGGGAAGACTGAAGTTTGGGATTAGCATTGGGGAGGTATAATATAGAGCTCTGTTCTTCTCCAACGTCTCCAAACATACTTTTTGTAAAACATCACGTTGTGGAAATGGAGAGAAAGAAACTGTCAAAGAGGGAAGTGGATGGAGGAGGGGCCTATGGTGTGCTGGCATAGAAAGGAGGAGTGAGGGAGGGAGGAATTTCATTTGGACTAAACCATTTCTCAAGGCTAAACAACCTTTCTAGCTGCAACACTCCTCACACTAGACTCCCTGCAGTATATATGCTGGCCCTCTAGTTTGTGAATACACAAGCAGACTCTCAATCTCCTCCATATTAGTTTATCTTAGAAATATGGATTCTGCTGCCTTGTTACTAAATGGCATTGATTATTTCTATACATTTGCTGTTACTAAGGAAACCAAATGCCTACTACGTGGGTCACCAAAAGACACTCTAGGTCTCTGGACAGCCAGTGTTGAACAAGGTTTGGGGTCTAGTCTGTGCTGTAAATAGCCAGGGGGGAGGAGGAGACAGTAGAGAGAGGTCGTCTTATATTTAAAGGTTGGACAGAAATGTCAAACAAAATGTCTGTCCACCATCTTGGTGACCAGCAACAAATGATTGAAACAGCCAGGCTTATATCTACTGTATCAAGCCTAAGCCGTGGCTTCTGGAAACTGGTTTTATAAGGACATTTTATGTGCTAGTGTTTTATAAAGCCTTTAGGTTCCGATAGCCCAGTTGTGTAGATACATGTGTTTCCCTTTGAAACTACAGACTATTTGTGGCATGTGACATTATGCGAATGTTATGTTGCGGTGGAATACGTCAATCTACAGAAGATATTTTTTGTTGTTCTGTTCCCAGTTTAGTTGTTGGCAGTCCAATCACAAGGGGAATCTGTGAGTTGGTTTAACCCTCATGCTCTCTTCAGGGGTCACAATGACCCAAAACTATGTTCAATGCACACGCACGCACAGCCACAATGAGACATTTAGATTGTATGTGCTTGATTGAACTCGGACAAAACTCATCTTTCATATTTCAGTGCCCAACAGGGTACAGGGTAAAAATGTAATTAACTTGCCTTATTTCAAGGTTGAAGGTGGGGTCTTTTTGACCCTTAGGACAGGGGGAGTTGCAGAATATGAAGAGAGCATGAGGGTTTAAGTCAAGATGAAAATGCGTTCAGGTAGGATCTAACCTTTAAACCATGATGTACTCCTGAGTGTAACAGGATAGGTAGGCAGTACATAATGTCATCACAGGCAGACATACTCCTGGAACTGCAGGAGGTGGACCGGAAGCTGCAGGAGATCTCAGCTGTATGTCGTTAAAAGTTGAAGATCGATTGATGGCTCCAACTCCACCCTCTCATCGCAATCAACAAATCAAATTCTCCAACAGTAAACTTCAAGAAATACGATGCGGATGGCCATCGCAGGACTGGGATAAATACCACCAATAATTGCGTTCAGACCAAATGCAATGATTGGATAGCATTCAGACCAAATTCAGTGATTGGATGGGCTATACTTGCCTGTTTATGTACCTACCTAGGTGCACTATGCCCTGTTACCTCATTAGCCCAGACTTACAGTATGGTGTGTGATGCGATCAGTCAGTGTCAAAGTTTTGAAACCATAAGTTACTGCAGTAAACCTTAACCCTAAATAGTATGTCTTTATAGTTGTTATTCTTTAACAATGAATGAACATAAGTATTACATGAGTAGAGGGTATAATATTGGCCAATGGGGTATAGGTTTTTAACAATCATGAAAAAACTGTTTAACAAACTAAATTGCATTTTACATTAGCCAGACCCTATAAGATTAATTGTTATCATTTACAGTTTTTTTGCTAAAACACTAAACCACATCAAATGTTCAATGGCCTAAACCCGTTTGTTAAATCAGACTCATCTTTTTGCAAAACACTAAACACATTTTCATACACTAAAAACATATTGCACTGTGATGCACGGAAACACAACTACAGCCGAAGTTGTTATCTGTGAGACACAATTACTCAAAACTCACACTTGTCTCTGATGGTGATGTTGTACTATGTCTGCTTTCACTGTGGAGAATTTCACTGTGGAGAATTTAAGAATTCAAGAATGGTTCAACATCAACCAGAAATCCTTCCTGTAAATGTTTGCCTTCCACCATACAGCCTTTCTTCTCCACGTAATTGAATAGTTTTTCTCTGTTCGACGGTGGAAGGTCTATGACCAAAACCCATGTACCAGGGTACATTTCCCATAGCCTATGGAATTGGCTTATGGTGACATGAGTGTGGAGCGTTTTCAAGGTGAGATCCGGCACACAAGGGTTTTTACCAGTTTTCTTCCCTTAGTTCTTGGTTGACAGTACTATGCTGTCATGGTTACTGTAATATTGTCTGTATCACTAAGTGCAGATATAGTGTATACATAAACACGTTTCTTTGTATGTGAGTACATCGTCTGGATGTTGTGTTATGCATTTGTGTTGTGTCTAATGACTGCTCAATAGCGTTGATATATTGATTTTCTGTATTTATCATCGAAAGTATTGTTAATCAGTTTGTATTATCAGCATCACACTAGCCTCCCAAGCAACATCGTAAGCAAAATATCTCCTTGCATGGTAGATTACAAGGCTTACGCTTGAATTAGGACCAATTTATATTTGGACTGTGGCACAAGTATGTTCTGCACATAAAGAGGAGAGGTTACCAATTAGGGGAATGATTTATGTCAATTGAGTCCAAATTTGGGACACAGTCTTTTCATCTAAGTTTACCAATGTGCTTGGCAGTGAATGAAAGTAATGTATAACGGCTTTCTGTTTTTGCAAAAAGAACACTGTCGTGCTTGTTACGTTATGATCAAGATGAATGTCTGAGAAACTGAGAAAAACTGGAAGAAACTGATTTTGAATTTGCATTAAATCCAAAATGAACATTATCAGTAGACCACGTTTCTTGACATTGTGTTAGCAGGTTTCATTTCAGGTTCATTTCAGTTTCATATTCTGCTAATTCAGTTTCTCCAGGTAGAGATAAATGATAGTTCACTATCAGATCAGCTGATGTAGCTGGCTAACATGATTAAAAATGTACACTGAACAGCAACTTAACCTATATTTTATAAACACTAAGACATTGAAAGTCAGTAACTCACTGTCTTAGTCTAATCAAATTGAATCAGTTTTAATTAGAATGTCATTCGCCAAGGTTTCTCTACACTTATTGCATTTCTTTTTGGGTGAGTAAGATGATTGTTGTGATTGGTGCACTGTTTGTCCTTTCTGAAGTTATACATTACTGTAAATACTTGGTAGAAAAACAGTGGACAACATGTGGAGGGGTAGACAGAACAAGGACAACCTAGATGTTAATTATGCCCTGTCTGGTGTCATGTTTCACACTAGCCATCTGAAAATAAATGACAACTGCTTGCGCTACTAGATCAGTCAGAGAGAGAGAGAGAGAGAGAGAGAGATAAAGCAAGAGGGAAGTGAAAGAGAGAGAGAATAATAAAGTGAGGGGGGAGTGAAAGAGAGAATGATAAAGCGAGGGGGAGTGAAAGAGAGAGTGAGAGAGCAGGGGACAGATATTGGGTCAGTATTTCACATCGGCATGTCAGCACAGCGCATCACTGCTAATTGTATTTTCTCTTTCTTTACATCCCTTCCCTTCACTCTTCTCTGCCATCCTCCCATTCTCAATCTGTCTGTTGTCTCCAGCAAAAGGAATCTCACGCTATGGCCCCTTCGTCTTCATCCCTCTGCTGCATCATCCTTCTCCTCCTTGTCCCTTCCTTTAGTTGGTTGAATGCTCTGGGACTTTCACCCATGGACAGCATGACATCATCAGGTAGGTCACTGCTAACCTCAAACACACATATGTATGTATATTCATCCACAAACGCAGACGCTTGCATACACATGCACCCTTGTGCACAAACGCACAAATGTGCATCAGGTGGCACACTCATTTCTGACCAGTAATTTGTTCACAGCTCATCACATTGACATGATCTGTTCATGCTTTTTCTATAGTTCTGGCATTAGCAATTGGATTATAATACCCATCATATCGCAACGAATTTCCGTCAAAGAAGACAGTATTTGCCAACAGGATTGGGTCAGTGTTGGGCAAATCTCATCCGTCCAAGTCAAACAGACCACAGATCAATACAACTGTGAAGGGTAAATAATGGACCCAGTCTGAGTCAAAGTCCATGGACAGGATGTAAGGAATGATAGTGGGAGGGTGGGATGGGTGCAATAGAAAGAGGGACAAACAGGAGGAACTGGTGGATGGTTCGAGGGCCCACATATGTGTTGAACCGGCTCAGCACGCACTCAGGAGGAAACCGCAAGAAGCAAGAACGCTGCATTGGAATAGAACCCGGTTAAATTTGGTTTGAACGAGGAATGCTCCGGAATGTCCAATTGATTTGTTTTGTGTTGCCACATAGTTGGAGGAATGTTGCTGTAGTTCTCAAAGTTGCGTGCAGTTGTATGAGCCTGAACAGTCTGTGTGTGTGTGTGTGTGCTTTTGGACTGTTTTAGGACAGCGACCCTTGTCTGGTTAATTCTGACCTCCCAGGGATTGACTCCACCAGTGTCTGAGGGTGCACGGACTGTGTAGTCATGACATGAAAGCGCCACTTAATGTATTAAGACGTAGGCCCTTCTTTTTACTTGAAGGATTTAAGGTGTTGGCAGTGGATCAGAACTCTAGACTTTGACCTGTGTTTTAAAGGTTGCTTATAAGCATGGGATAGCTGGAGAGAAAATGAGATTAGAATTAATGAGAGGCCAAGAGATGAAGGGGACGTGAAAGAGAGGAAAAGTAAGAGGTGGGGGTGGTAGGAAATAAAAAGGATTAGTCATTTTTCTTTTGTGCCATTGTGGCTGGGGGCCTAAGTATCTTTACATGTAACTGAATCCCAAATGGTCAGGCATAGATCCGAGAATCGTACCCCAAAGGTTTTTCTGCAACCTGGCCTCTGTCTACGTTTGTATCCTCACCAGGTTTGCAGGAAGCTCCTGGTTGTCGCTCAGGCCTCAGTAGCCGTGTTGACCCAGTGTCTTTTAATAAATTGTTTACCACCCTTTCTAGACTATTTTGATTGGCCTGTGGATTCGCCAACTGGCCCATTCTTTCTCGACAACAGAGACATATCCCTAACCAAAGAAGAGCTGCTGATAATGTAGACGCCCCTTGCAGGCCTTTTGTGGAGGCTCACTTACCCAACCCAATTATAGTTTGTAGTCAATATACAAATATTTCACATCAACTCTTACATTCACAATAAGCCCCGTACAAGATTTTAGTGAAAGTAATAACAAGTTAAATGAAAAAAAGCTTGGGCGGGCAGCAGGAAAGCCCTTGGTTTGGAAGGAGACACAACATCCAGCCCTTAGGACCTCAGAACTCATGAACCTCAGAAGTCATGGAACCCTGGAAAGATGATTAAAGAAATCCTCCTTTCCTCCATTTCTCTTTTGTGGCCTCCTTCCCTAACTTTCCTTCTTCCCTTAATTCCTTCCGTTCTACATTTCTTGTTCTCTCTATCTCTCTGAAAATGACTTGTGCGACAGAACCTAATTGGTAAAAGCTGTGGAGGGGTTCACATGCTTTACTCTGTTTATCATCAGGGGTGGTGCACTGAATGATAACTAAGACCTCCTTACATGAATACTCACAGACTAAAATCTATTTGTTGTCAAATTGTGTATGTCCAATCATCTGTCCTGAGTTGTTTTTAGATAAATATATGCTAGATGTTTTCAAGATGAGGTCTAGTTGGTTGTTTTCCCAGCCAATCATTGGTCATGAAACCTCATATATATACCGTTGTTCTGTCTCTTCTCATTTTTTAGGCCTTCGTCATATGACCTTGGCCTTGAGGTCTGGCTTCTTTTGAAATGACGATAATCATGTTCGAGTTGGCACTAGTTCCAAACCTTTTTAGTCACGTTTCGCTTTGTAATTGATTGAATTCATTTACAATGTTGTGCTTATTTTAAGTGGGACCAGAAAGAAGAGAGAAAGGGAAAGACATGACGCAAACAGCCAAAGCTGGATTTGATTCCTTTATTACAATTTAGTGGTGAAAGTTCAACCTCATTTGTCATATTTTGGGTTCAAACTAGGATCCTTGGACTGATGCATACATTGACCACCATGCATGAACACCCTTTTAGACTCTTTGCAACCGAAACTACAAGTGTAGCAAAATATTATTATTCACCTAAGGAATCATCAAAGCCAGGTGACATGTGTGCCATTAATGATTGCATGAACAGAGACAAAGGACAAAATATTGCTGCCGCTTTAGTCACTAGTCACTCTGAGCATTTCATTTTTTCATTAAGTAAGTTCGAAGTTTTTTCTAACTCAATTAGGTGAAATAGTTCATTGTAAATTTGTAAGCTGACCAATTTGTTTACTCCAGAACCTCAGCTGTTACCACTGTGCCTTTGCAGTTCCTTGCTCACATTCAAAGCATTTTTTCATTATAGTAGTCTATGTTAACCAATCTATCCTACCCAATATGGACATTATTACACAATTTTGAATAGCAGTTGATTGTAAATGTATAGCTGGGGAAATCCAGTTGGCAAAGAGCTAAGTCAGTAGAAAAGGAAAGTACTACCAAGGGATTTGTGGCAAGCTGCACTTGTCGCAAATCCCAAGAGCCAAGCTGTATTTTGATGCACTCTTTGAAACAATACGTTATTTTCTTGTCATTACTTCTAGTTAAAGTGGAAGAACAAGTGGAACATTCTCCTAAGTCCTCAGTAGTTCGTTGATTGTTTTCGGCCATGACAACATAGTCTCTTTATGTCACTGTCTGTCTGCTGTTTGTCTACATGCATGCACACACACAGCATGTGGTAAATAGTATGTGGACACTGCTCAGTAAACATCTGCTTTCTGAACCCTCTCATTTCAAAATCATGGAAATTACATTGGAGTTGGCTCCCATTTCGTCTGTATGTTTGCCTTCATTCTATTGGGACTGCATTTCCAATAGACATTGCGACATTAATGCTGTATTAGCTTTATTTAGAAATAAGTGCATTAGAAAGGTTTGGTGTTGATGTGGGATGATTATACTTGGCTTGCAAATGGTTTAAGAAAGTATTCAGAATTAGTTTGATAACAATGAATATTTCCATCAGTGGAACAAAACCATGAAAAACAGCATAATAACACACATACTGCCAAACAAATGTAGTCTCAGTAGATACTATTATTATAATGGGAAAATGGTCAACATTCTACAGCGTGTTACACATCAAAGGGCTTATTTCCGTTTTTTCCTGTTACCTATACAATGACTCAATTAATCATTTTACTTGGGGTTGGGAACAGGACAGCAAACAAATTCTGCATTAGCACACATAGCATTTCGGATTGCGTGTCTATGTGTATCTTTAAATGTGCGCGCGCGTGTGTCCTCTTGACTGAACTCTGTGATGTAGCAATCAGTAAAGGGAGAGCAGAGGAGCTAGAAATCAATAGTACCTTCAGCCCCGCATTTATCGCTGCGCCAAAGATAGGGTCTGGATGTGACTGAGGAGAGGAGACATGGTCAAGGGTAGGGTGATGAAGGAAGGAGCCCTCCTTCTGGGCCCAGGAAAGAGGGAAATGTTGAGGTGTATGGTGCATGGAAGAGCAACATGAGAGTATAAGGTGCATGTGTCTGTGTAAGGGATGAAGGGATGAGGTGGGAGTGTAATATCATTTAAACAGGGGGTGAGTCTATCACGTTTTTCAAAAAAGGGTGCATTGGTCTGTGTGTAGACTTCGCAGCACAACTTTGGATATCAATAGGTATTTTGTTATTCTAGTTGATACTCTGGCACTTGAGTTGTCCGAATATAGCAACAATAAGACGAAAGTGTAGATTTAAGAGTAGAGTTTGGTCCAGAGCTATTTCAAAGACAAACATTGAAAATTGTGTACAGCATACTGAACATTCACTGCACATAAAGGAAATGTGAAGTAATGTAAAATAGGATTAATTTAGTGCACATCATTATAAAGTACTTTTTTATATCAAATTGCAGTGCTATGTGTATACAATTCTATTATATAAGATCATATAGAAATAAATTGAAATAAACTTCTAATTAAATTTAACACCTATTTCATGTTATTCCCATTGCACTGTATAGACTGGTCCTTACCAGACTCGTACATTTCATTTGTACAGAGAGTCTGGGACCTATCCATTGAAAAACATTACTTCCGTTAAGGCGGGTACTCTGTTGAAGTTTAAAATTATTTTATCTGCCCAGAGCCACTCTGGATCTGTTATAACCAATCGTTAACATTTGGTTATGATGTAGTTCATGTGCCGGGATATACTCTCTTTGGCTGTAATAAAGTTGGAATGAGCAGAGGAGTGCTTGAAGATGTTGAATTGAAGAATTAAAAGAACAACAAGTTGTATCTATTTGACACTAAGACTAGTGATAATGTCTACAGTTCACTGTCGAAACTGGGTCTGATCAATCACAAAACGAACCGCTTCGGTCATTTTGGGTCTGCTACCCATGCGGTGCAGTGACTACCACGTTACAACGCGAAACAGATATTTTTCAGACGAAGAGATAACAGAGACAGGACCATTCCACTGGAAAGAGAGACAGAGACCCCACCCCTAAAATCTATGGGTCCTACAAAAATCCTCTAACTTTGACAGAAATATTATGTCCAAGCTCAATCATAAGCAATTATGTCAATGGATGCATTCCAAAGGACTGGGGGGCTGTTGCAATTTAATCCGTTTATCATGTTATGCAGAGACAATAATTATATAAAAACATCTATACATTAATTATCCTTGCATATAATGCGAAATAATTTGTAATGATTATTCTTACTCCATTTGCAGACGTACACTAAACACCTTTTCACATAATGTCGTATCGCTGCATTTATACCTAAAATAGAGTCTTTCAAGTATGTCATTGTTCTCTTTTATTTAGGACATATACAGTTCTGTAGAAAATATCAAATTACAACACATTTACAACAATGTGTACAACTAACACACTAACCATTTTCCTGCACGAGTACTCAAAGGTGTTCAAAGTGTTCTGTTCATCGCGACAATCACTAAATTTACTGTTGTTATTATTACCGTCGTAGTTACTGCAATTCTGGATAGGTTAAATGTCTCCCTGAATCATTTTGCAGATCCACATGTATATCCCCCAAAACATCACTAATAGTCCAATTTAAACACAGGAAAGTTAGCATAATGCACAACTGTTTAAATAGTACACAAAGCGGGGAGACGATTACAACTATCGGCTTAGCATCACTAGCGTTTGTCTTTGCCGACTCCTTCACGACTAATGGAGCGAGGTGGGAAATCAAACATTTCCTGAACCCCGGTAGGAGGACCACAACATCATGGCCACCAACAAAACTCCGTAAAAACAATCCTCTCTCTGGCTTTAAGTTCTGGATATTTGATAGCGTTGCCACAACGGAAGGAATGGCTTCGCTTCCATCTTTTTCCGCCGCCATGATGGAGCTACAACTCAAACTAGCGAGCTTCATCAATGTCATCATTATCTGCCACTCTCTGTTCGCTGTCTGATATCTGAGATAAGAAAACCTAAATGGGTATCAGTTCCAGACCTACTACAGCAAAGAAAAATCGAAATTAAGTGGATGTAGAATAGCAATTCCAGGCTATGCACTGTATCCTGTCAAACTCAAACAGTACCATAGTACCCAACTAAAGGATGAGACAATGTGTTGTTGGCAAATAACTTTGTATGCCTGCTCAGTATATCGACACCTTGTCATATATGATCCTGAGCATTCATTTTACAGTGGGCCTTCACAGAGTCAAACAAATTCTTTCTAAACGTTCAAACATCGAACTGGAAAACCTCTCAGAATAGCAGAAGTTATAGCAGCAAAATCGGAAACTACCTATGTCCATAATTTTGAAATATATGAGTAATTCAAGAAGCCAGTTTCTTGTTCCAGAGCAGGTGTCTTACTTGTGTGCTTGTGCCGTAAGTGTAATTCTAAAAAGAAAAACAAGGTTCAACAATGAGTCACCACTATTTAATCAGCAAACAGCAAAGCCATGTCGTGAATTGGTTCCAGCTGTTTCATTGCATTCATCCAAATGAATAGATAAAGGAATGCAAGTAGAATGATGAGCTTTTCTATTTCTCTTTCTATCACCTCGTCTGTCTTTCTCTTGCTTTCTCTCTGGCCTACGCTCAGTTCCTTTTCTCCAAGGCCCTCACTTCACCTCCTGTAAGTCCCACGAGCAGGAGACGTTCCGATGTTGGTGGAGTTCCGGAAGCTTCCAGAACGTCTCTGAACCCGGAGCTCTTCGAGTTTTCTACTTGAAGAAGAGCAAGTGAGCATGTGCACTTGCAAATGTTCCTCATTGTTCCACTTTGTCTCTGCCTACCTCCTATTCTTTTAACCTCTTTCCCTCCTGTTCTATGCCATCTGTTCCTCAGCTCCATTTCCAAGGAATGGAGAGAGTGTCCTGAGTACTCCTCCTCAGTGGAGAATGAGTGTTACTTCAACAAGAACCACACTTTTATCTGGACCAAATACTGTGTGGAGCTGCGCTCCCAGAACCAGAACATCACCTATGACCAGATCTGCTTCTCTGTGGAAAATATTGGTGAGGCCCAGTACTGAACCACACCAACATGTATCAAATTACATAAGATCACATATGTAGTTGTAAAATTAAACATTGAACATTGACATCCTCTTGCATTAAAAATACTTGTAGAAGATCCTACATCATCCTTTTTAGCAGACATATTCTAATGTTTGTCATGTTCCAGTTTGCCGTGCACCAACACTGTGACATGCTACGAGTCTATAGTACAAGGACATATGGGAAGACAACACCATCCAGTGCATTGTGTTAGTCGGTAATGCACATGTATTAGAGAGTGTTGTTAAAAGGGCCCCATTTGGAGCCTATTTCATGAGCAGTGAATATTCTCCTTAACTGTGGTGGTGAGTCACGTATGTGTATGGAATGATGGAAAGATAATGACATAGTTGCATCGATGGATGGGCAATTGCTGACATTTGTTCCATTGCCTTCTGATAGTGCACCCTGATCCCCCTGTGAGACTGAACTGGACTCTGCTGAACGTCAGCCTCTCAGACCTACACTACGACATCATCATGAGCTGGGACCCTCCCCCCTCGGCCGACGTCAAACTAGGCTGGATTAAACTGGTCTACGAAGTCCAGTACAGAAGGAAGAAAAGCACCCACTGGGTTGCAGTAAATAACACACCAGCATTCAATATGCACGATTTCTGGTACCATTGTTAGAGGTCTTAATGTTTGTCCGACCTCTTTCCTCCAGCTGGATGTGGACAGGTACACCCAGCAGACAATCTATGGCCTTCACACAGATGTTGAGTATGAGGTGCGTGTGCGCTGCAGGATGCCCGGATTCGTAAACTTCGGTGACTTCAGTGACTCTGTCCTTGTGTATGCTCCAGGAGGGTCCAGCAAAGGTAAGATGTCAGGAAGGGAGATCGTGGACAAGGAGACAGAGGCTGTTTACATAGTGATTCGCCAATATGGGATTGTTGAGGAAGGGTGGTGGT
Source organism: Plecoglossus altivelis (assembly GCA_036571765.1). Classification (NCBI taxonomy): domain Eukaryota; kingdom Metazoa; phylum Chordata; class Actinopteri; order Osmeriformes; family Plecoglossidae; genus Plecoglossus; species Plecoglossus altivelis. The sequence continues at coordinate 9,060,001 of BROE01000008.1, read as the reverse complement.
GGGTGGTGAGTAAAACTGGGAGCCCATGGCAAAGAGGGCATTATGCGTGAAGTTGATTTGAAATGATTTCTGAAGATGATATTGACTTTCTCTCTTAGAGTCCTCGTTTCCAGTTACGCTGGTCCTCATCTTTGGTGTTGTGGGCGTGATTACACTCTTTATGCTTATCGTCTTCTCTCAACAACAGAGGTAAGCTCTCTCTCTCTATTTCACTCTCTCTTGTTCTCTCTTTATATCTGTCTCTCACTCACACACACATCAGTCATCCAAACAGAAATGTTATGATATCATAATTGTTTACAAATGTTCCTCTTCCCATTTTAGACTGATGGTTATTCTACTGCCCCCTGTTCCAGAACCCAAAATCAAAGGGATAGACCCAGAACTATTTAAGGTAATACATCACAGATCAGTTGCGCGAGAAAAAGAAAAAGAGAGAGAGAGAATGAGAGAGAATGCTGTATTCTTGTTTGATACTATCCCAGTTGTACAACTTTTAACTGGAATGTCCTGTGTTTTATAAGAACAAAGACTGTTTGCCGTGCAAGTTAAGCAATAATGACTGCAATATCAGAGGGATTGTGAAGGCTTTCCCAGTTGGCCATTGTGTCTGTCAGTTTATGTGTGTCACGCATCACTTTGATCCCACCAGAAAGGGAAACTGGAGGAACTGAACTTCATCCTCAGTGGCGGTGGAATGGGCGGGCTCCACTCCTACTCTCAGGATCTCTACCAGGATGACCCCTGGGTGGAGTTCATCGAGGTGGACTCAGGAAAGTCAGAGCTCGAGGAGAAAGAGGATAATCAGAGCTCCGACACCGAGCGTCTACTGGCACCACCCTACCCAAGCCACCACACTCACCTGGGCTGCACACACGCCCTTAGGTACGCTTTAGGTTCAGTATTCAGATGTTTGGATTGTTTGGTGCACATAATAATGTAATAATGTGTTTCTCGCTTTCACTCCTGTCAGTATTCCTGATGATGACCCTGGCCGAGCTTGCTGCTATGAGCCAGACTTTACTGAGCCGGGGGCCCTATTGTTGATGTCCAGTCATCTCCACCAAGGTGAGCCTTTTCTGGGTAACCAAAGTCAGGGGAAAACCCCAACCCCGGAGGTTCCACTTTTTGGCCCTGCTCCAGAAGTCCAGATTCAACCGGAAGAGTCTCGGAGCTGCGTCAACGTGGATTTCTATGCCCAGGTGAGTGATATTACTCCCGCTGGAGGGGTAATGCTGTCGCCCGGCCAACAACTGCGTTCCCAGGATAACGGCACCATCCCAGAGCAGAGCAAGACAATCGCTCCCGAGGAGAAATGTGAAGACGAGAGGGAAGCTGAGGAGTGGAGGAACAGGGTGAAGCAGCAGCAGTTTCAGCTGTTGGTGTTACACTCCGAGGGTGGAGGCTACACCGCTGAAAGTAGCGCACGCCACGGCAACACCCCCATCCCGCCTTTACCCAGAGAGGTGTACCAAACGGTGCCACCCCAGTCCACAGAGAACCCATTTCAACAAGGGGGCTTCTCGCACCCTAGTGCAGTGGTGGGGGAGTACCAGTCCCCCTACATCCTCCCAGAGTCTCCCCCTGCCATGTTCCTCCCCCCTGTTTCGGACTACACTGTGGTGCAAGATGTTGACTGCCAGCACAGCCTCCTCCTCAACCCTCACACCTCCCAGACCCCCCCACCTGGCCCACCTCAGCACCCCACAAAATCCAGCCCCACCATACCTGTTGAGTACCTCTCTCCAGATCTGCTAAGGGAAACGACATCTCCCAAGATAACTGGGGGTTTTGTGGGAAGTAACTCATAAAAACAAACAGACTGATTGTACATGAGTGCTGCTGCAAACCAAATATGTCACAATATGACTAAACCGCATGAGTAAAACCCACATGGTTTGTGAGGGAAGATGCAGTAAGGAATTTTGTGAAAATATAATTGGAAAGTTTGGTTCTGTCAGTACTTTGGAAGTACTGTGCCAGAGAACATTTTTTAAAGGCTTGAGGGGGCTAATGGTGAAACTTAAGTGAAACGTACCCTATCAAACAGTCTTTTAAATCTAGCTTTTCTACACACTTCTTCACCCATCCAGCACAAAAGCCAACTGACAAGTCATGGCTGACTGAAGCTTTATGCACCATATCTGTTTATCGGTGACATTTTACTCTGCCTTTACTCTTCTAAAGAACATTATGTTTTGAACAAACTACGTCTATGTTAGCCCGTGTTCTCGCAACGTTTTGATGGAGTCATATTTTACAAGTTGAAGGAGGCAGCAGCACCGTCTGCAATTACAAAGGAAAACCTTTTTTTACTCTCAAGGATTGTAGCTGGGGTCTTGTATAACAACCCTGTAGAAGACTGTATAAAAACTAAGAGACTGTTTTCTGTGGTCCTTAATACGGTACATTAATTATCGTCTGACACTGTCACTGTCCTTCAGCGACGACCTGACACAGGACCATGGAATAAGAGCCATGCGACAGCAGGTTGTTCACGCCACAGTGAGTCCAGTGTCATGAAATGAACTGAAAGCACGATCAAACAACAGTTATCTCACTAACAGGAGCAGGTAGGAGCCATCTGTAGAGGTTTCTATAAAATAGCCTTAGTTAGCAGACTTAACGTTTCTCGTGGAGGGACAAAAACTGGAAATGCTACGTGTTTAAAGAGTCCTTCTTAAAGGATCTTTGTATGCTATTAGTGCATATGGTTATATATGCTTTTTAGTTAGGGTTATCTATAAAAACTAGTAGACAGAGCATGTACATTACCCCACCCTTACAAGCAATCCAACACAAACATTCAATTAATCAAAACCCTGCAGAGGCGAAAGATTGCAAAATCAACATTTAGCAGAAAATCTGAACATCATTGTCGTTACATAGGAGCTGCGATGCTGGTACCCTTCATTACAGTTGAGAGGTACCAGTTATTACACAATTAAAACATAAGTGGAAGTTGGGGTTTCCAGGTGTGTAGCAAGAATAGATGTTTATTCAGCACAATTTTCAACTCCCCTCTACCATGTTATTGATCCTTCACACCCTTCCTGCCTATTTAGTCTTCTTATACTTCAGTGAAAATCTATACCTCTAACACTTAATGCCACTTAATGACATAGCGATTCCCATGTACTGCCAATGTTTTGCTATGCAGTTTTATGTAGTTCATGTAACCTTAATGTAGTGTTGGCATGGATTCTACTAGTTCGCAGTGGTGTTTGGTATTGTTCATAGCCGACGTTTTATCAAAGTGATGGCGACAATGGCAGGCATGAAGACCAGGAGATTGTACCTTATCAGCACACACAACGAATTATGAGGACTGAAACAATTAACACAATGAGCATGTGTTAATTACCTTTTATCCTTTATAAGAAGACCTTGATCAAATCAAACACAGCTACAAATAAGCTTTTCGTTATTATTATTCCATAGGTTGCAACTTGCATCAGAAGCTCTCATTCCGTTAATAGACAATGCCTGTTTTCAAAAAGAACGATTCAAAAAGTGAAACATACTGTATATCTTCGTAATGTTACTGCTTGATGAGATACTCATCTTCACGCTTCAGCGGAGTAATGTGGTAGGTCATTCTAAAGCATCTGTGCCGTCGGTTCACAAACGCTTGTGAAACGAGGATATGGACAGATATACATATAAGCCTTATGAGATACCATGTATCGCTCTGCACACCATTAAAGAGACTTTCTTGCTCCCTGAGAAACCTCTCCAGCCTGCGCTGCAATTATTATGTTATTCAACTAGACATGTCTTAACTCTATTAGTGCCCTAAAGTATATGTACATAAGTATTTTGTTACCAATTCAAACATTGTACTGCTTGCTTAGTTCGTACATGTTCCCATTTTCATTAAGCCTTTACAGAGGTATGCTAATTTTCAGGAGAACGTACAGTGAAACGTGATGCATACAGACCTGATTCTACCATGGAATGTCAAATCTGTATAATCTATCTGTAATGTTTTGAAGCTAATGTTAGCCTTAAATTTCTTTCAGTGTATATAATAAATTAAGACATTATTTAGAGATACACTACTAAGAATAATTTTGTAATTGTGTATGTCTGCAGACTGGAAGGGTTTTGCATGGCAAAGCGGCAGATTTTTTTTGCATTAGTAGCCAAGGTTACAGATAGAAGGAATGGAATGTTTACGAGTGACAGTTAGTATGAGCGTATGTATGTCCATTTTTGTTTAAAATTTGTAATATAACTGACACTTTAAAGCAAGCACTTTCTTCAAATCGTATTACATATGAGTGGTGTAGTCCACAAATTGTATTACAGACTAAATCAAAACTCTGAAATGTTTTATAAAAAATAGGTTTTACACAATTATACAACTACTCCAACGTAATACGAACTCTATAACAGCAGTATGCTTTTAGTTTTAATACATTCATCTAAGTATTAAATGCTGTATACACTTTCGATCAGTGTTGTTTGACAGACACAGTGAAAATATGACATACTGTATAAACATTGAGATGGTTATGCAGCTGATTTTTTTAAGAGTAAAACGTTATATGATAAGATGTAACCACAGAAGTTTGTCACAAATGGGCTCAAGAGTTTATGAAAAGGTTGAAAAGAGGTAATGAAGGTGTCCAGACTTCTATATACCTACGCATCCCGAAGGATGGTAATTATTCTCATTAAGGATATAGTTGTCTAGTTTTATCTGTAAATCCATTGTAAGTATTTTCACCTGACACACACAGTATTATATGTTTTGAATTGTGCTATTGAGGTCCAATATACATTCAGGATACTCTTGGTTCTCAACCTTTTCTAGTTTGATATGGGTAATCCCTTCAAATGTGCTTCTTCCACAACTAAATCTTGTACAAGTCGGAACTGTGCAGAACCAGATTTGTTTCTTTTTAAGTACACATGTGCAGCCAAGATACACGACTGTGCCCCCAGTAAGAAAGCTAGTTGAAAAACTCTTAAAAGTTTAGCTGCATTTGGTTCGTATCAGAAGTGTCAAAAACAACATCAAGCAGTATTCCATGGTTATATGTCGTTTTTCTTGACAATCAAGCTTTTGGTCTTTGTCAAGTTACTTTAAAAAAAAATCAAACAATAAATATGTATATTTAGACACCTTTTTGCCTGGCATCAGTCATTGCTTAAAATATTTTTACAGTCCAAAATGTAAACTGTTACTGTGATTTGTTTCTATGTACAAAACTAATGCAGGCCTGCTTATGACTGTTCCTTCATAAGTTCATAGTGGTGCATTTAGAGTTCTTCTCTGTAATTATTCAGTATGCTGAAGGGAGAACAACAACATGATTCACTGCGAGAGGCAGTTCTGATCAGTTCTTAATGTACTATGATGGCCGAGACTGTTGATTTAGCAAAGGTCCAGCACAGCATGTAGCAGTGCTGTCTTCGTACGTGTCTAAGTGAGAGATTGGTGGACAGCAATTCAAATGTGCGTGTTTGTGTGTGTCTTGCCTTTTCCCCTTTTTGGGACTAAGTGGACTGGGAAGCGCTGAACAAGCAGCTGTGTGTCGGAGGGAAAGCAGATCAGACAATTAGAATGAGCCTGTGTACTGCTCTGCTCTGTGTGGGGCTGATTGGATCAGAGAGCTAGCCACTCACAGACCCTTCATTTTGAGCCATTGCAGGTAATTACCCATAGGTCTGTGCTCCCGACTATTGGATCTTCAGAACAATTACGCCCACGCCTGCAGCCCATCCGAGCATCGTTTATTACCTCAGCCAGCCAATTGACCTTTTAAGACGCTCAGTCTGAACTGCCATTCAGATACATTACAGAGAGCAAGCTCAGGTAATGGGGGTGTTTTTCTAAACTATCTTTCAATATTCTTAGATACTACTCCAGCTCATGTTGATTTGACAACAGACAAACTTAAATTGTCTAGGGGTGGGAAATAATAAAAATGAAATGGATATATAATAACATAGCAAATAAATCAACTCCATTACAAAGCAGACATTTTACAGCATGCAGGCTTAAAATCTTACCTACTCTACCAGGAATATTGTAAATCTGAGAGAGAAAGAGAGAGAAGTGATGACGTATCGTATCAACATAACGCAACAGTTAGACATGAGGTGTGAAACCTAACAAGCAAAGACTCCGCCCAGCAAAACTAGATTTGAGCGTATGACAGGATGGGGCAGGGTGACACCCAGTGTGGCATCAGCACATAGCCAGCCCAGTGGAAGGAGGGTTTCTGATGATTTTAAAGTAGGCCTCCAAATCGTCATATCTCCTGAAACATAATTGCTAATTATAGTTACAATAAACATGTTCATTCTTTCCCATGGTCATTTACACTGACACCAAGACGCCCTTACTGAAGGATGTCTATTGGAGGAATCATTAAAAAAACGTTATTAAAACAAAGCAATATATCCAGTGTCAGTGTTTTAGGTTGCTCAGGTAATTATTTGATTTATTGCAATCGGTTAACAACACAGTCACATCATGCAAAAGTAGCGCTAAGAAAAAAGTCCCAACTGTTCCTGTGAAACTGAAAGTTGCAAAGGAAACGAGGACAGCTGTTATCTATGCTTTTCTTGATGGCAGCTCAGGGACATTTTGCTGTTATTGGCTGCAAAACAAGCATGGTGGCAGAAAAGGCTTGAATGCTCTACCTCCCAAAAGATATGAGCTATTGGGATTTGGGATTAACAAACTTGGAGGGTAACACATTTATTGGATTGCCAGGATGTATCAATGTCAGGAGGCTGAAGTTGATGTTGAGCTGATTGTTGAGCTCCTGATTGGGGTAAAATTATCTAAAGCAATGGATATAAACAGCCAAGATTAGGAAACATATGTAGTAAAAACCATTTTGCGAGGGTTGGTGAACGGTCCAATTAGCTCTTGCGCTGACAAGAGTAACGAGAAGAGAACTGATGACTACCAATCTAATAGAAATTGCCGATGTAGGTCCACTCCTGGTTTAATACTATTACCATGACTTTCCAGAAACAGAATACGAGGAGAAAAGAGAAATGCCAATTGAGGATTACATGTTGTTGCTGAGAGCATCAAGTTCAGTAACCATCAAAGATGGACATTACTACAGTATTTACCATTAAGACTTTGCAGCAATGATGTTTTCCTATATTTGTCCCACATATTGTTGATGATTAAAAACAAAGAGAAGCTCTCAATCAGCTGATATGTGGAAAAATAAAAAATATAGATGTTCAACCCTCTCTCTGGAGTCCAAAAAGGTGGAGTATGGGAGACGATGATGTCCCCCCCAAAAAAGGAAGTAATGAGTACAGCTTTTACAGTCTTGTGTAAGAGGGAAGCTATTTCGGTCGACAAGTACAACTGAGGGTAAGGCAGCTGAGTGCAAGGCAGCAATGCTACCTGGACTAGTCAGATGAGAAATTTGAACTTAAGAAGGAGAGGGAAGCAATATATAGCTGACCTACTCTGAAGGAGATGGATGATGGTGCCTTCTCCTAATGCAAGAGCAAGACAAATGGAACGATGGCAAGAGACACTTCACTCCTGGAGACCTCGTTGTCATCATGGGTGAAACAGAACCAAGGAACTTTAGATTGCTGGTATGGTTAAATCCTTCACTGAATTCAGTGGTGTCTGGAGTATTTTAGGACGAAGACTGATATTCATGCAGAGGCCTGTGAGTAAGATCCTCTTATAGATAATAGTAAATGTTGACGCTTTTATAGGTATCATTTGTTTATTGACCCTTTTGAAAATAATGGCATGCAGCTAAGTTATTTATTATGGGGTGCAATATTAGGACTATTTGGCAATAAAAGTTCTTATAAGTAGTACTGTGTAAACCATTTTGAGTGCTTTGGTTATGTATTTATGTATATAGATTATTTAAATTTTCAACTGCTTACCCACAAAATCCTTCCTTGTCACACAATTTTACAAGACTGACACTCAAACAATAGAACCACACGCCAAATCTGCAAAACAATTTGCACATTTTTGGCCTTTGACTAAATTGTCAATTTCATAAACATTTCTTGCAAAACACAACACACAATTCTTCATTTTATACACAAAATTCTATCAGGAAGGATCTTGATTTCCTTTTTCAAACGCAACCAATCAAAATTCCACACTAATTTATCAGTGCCTCAAAATGACTCAAGTGCAAACACTCATGGCTTTATTCAGCATCAACTAATCATGTTTTGACTAATTGACTAAAGCCTAACTGGAGTCGATTGACAGTGGTGGATTAGGATAACAATGTATTGGAATGTACACCTTCTAATGTACACATAGTGGCTGTTTCGGCACAACACATGGTATATTATATATTTCTTCCGGCTGGTACCAACCTCAGCTGTTCCTTTTGATGTTGCTTCACAGCCTGAAGCTTGAGGGGGTAGCTGCACTTTGATGGCTGGATAAGTTAGCGAGATGACACTTTAAATTGATGTACTGCTGCATGTCACAGGAAAATGTTTGTCACCATTTTTGGATATTGGCTAATCTGAATTTGCTGGCTCGCCCATTAGGTATTAGCATTAGGTTGAAAGCTGATATGTTCCCAAACTGGCGACGTGACGTTAGATTTTGTGATGAGAGCGGCTGTCATTGTTTCAGAGGATCTATTTTTAATAAACAAAACACTGGATACAACCAGTTTGCGGGCAGGTTACAGTTGTAACACCCTGACCACAGCCTCATGATGAAAAACGAAACGATCGGACACTGCGGTTGCTTTCCATCCTCTGCAGTTGACTTGTCAATACCATGGTATTAATAGTGCAGTAATATTGTGGTTATCGCAACAGCCATATCCAGTTGTTGGGTTTTTTAATCCGTGTTCTATCATGCATCTTCTATCAAACTAACTTTCCTTCCTCCTCTTACTCCCCCGCAGCATCTGGAGCTGGTCTTCTGGTATAGAATATATTTTTCTTGCATTCTGCCTCCACAATGCTGACCCTGTATTGTGTGGATACAACTGAATTCATATCCACAAAAATACAGGGTATTACTATGCATCAGGCATACCAACAAAGATGCAGAACACGATAAGCTTAGAGATTCTTGTAAATGTGGACTAGAATATCAAAGGTATATTTACAACACTGAGTGGAAGCCATGCCAGAAAGAATTTAGGCTGTTTTCAGACCAAAGGGAGGCCCTACCCCAAATCACCAGGGTGTCCCTAATTAATTGCTCAGTGTGTGTAGTTGGTGAACAAGTAAATATTTATCCATGAACATGAATCAAGACTAAATTCAAAGACAGCAAATTTGTGGAAAGTATACATTGATAAATTGGCTGGCATGGACTGTGACAATCCTTTATGTTCTTGACAACTTTAAAGTACTATAACAGTGGTTGTTTCTGTACCTCTTGAGACTTCACAGTTCATGATCTGATTTCCATGGCTGTCAATCACCAAATCAGCTCTGCTTCCGCCCACCACCACTGCTATTAAGACAGTCCTCTGAAGAAAGCATTTAGGCCCATATGTACTATCCGATAAGCATTCTTTCAAATGGGTGCTATACATTCAAACATGACACATTATTGACAGAGTAGTATTGTCAAGTGACAGAACAGTGGTCAGTCTACCTGCATTTACTTTTGCGTCAAATTTGACCATTAACTCTGGACACTTACTGTTACATCATCTTTGGTCCAGGTGGTCTGTGCACTGCCAAAGGTGTTGAGGCATTGGCACATGGGGTGGGTTAGCGGTGAACGGCAAACCAATTCTAGGCCTTGCCAGCTAGATCCATCCTCACCACTCCCAATGCACCTCATAGTGCTCCCCAGATATAGAGTCACTTGAATTAAAAAGCCATCTCATCCCAGAAGTATGCCTCGATTATCATCGGTCATATAAATCGAACGATCAGGGACCTGGAAATGAACTGTTTTAATTATTAAAAAATCTCTTTAGGCCATGGGTGCACAAACCTAAATTTGTGATTGCTCATATTTATCTTTCCATTATCAGTAGATATAATAATCCTAGACATTGGATGATTTTTACCAACTAGGATTATTTTTCACAGTTTAGTCAGTGCTTGCTTGCTCTTGAATAAAATACTTCCTTTATTACTACCAACTTTCCAATACAGATATTAGCTCAATTGGCTGGGATGGTGTAGTGCAATGACTTAGGTCACAGGCTCAAAAACAACCGCAGTATTTGGGTCAGTTATGATTTTGAATACCTGTTTAGTTAAACAGAATTGCCTCATTCTTAAGTACGCAATTTCACCTTGATATGTCAAAGTATGACTGAATTTCAGGTACTTAAACATTGTTTTAAAGCTGTCTAAAGATAATACACCATGATTTATAGTAATTAAATCCTCAAATGTTGATGTTTAAGTATTTAAAGAGCAGGCTTGCTGTGTCTACTACAGTTTACATGTGAGACACACCCTTGGCTACATCCTTTCCCAACCAAATTAGCCTGTGAGGCTCAGCAGAGGGCTGTCTCTTCTCACTGTGACTTTCTAATCTATACATTAGACTACAGAGAACAAACATGGTGAACATTGGTAATATTGCAGTCAATTTACCCAGAAAAAGTGGCAGTTCCCCCACTGTCTGGGTTCTTTGGATGGGAAACGTAGCATTTTGACCCCCACTAAACAGTGGCCATGTTTTTTTATAATTACAAGCCATTTCATTCAATAGTACTCATGGCCCTGGTTGACAGCAACTATACATTTATGTATGTGGACATTAGATGGAATGGCAGTATCAGACAGAGGAGTGTTCAGGGGATGCACACTTCAAGAAGGCCTTGAATGGACCTCTAGACCCTGGTAGCAGAGCTGATAGTCCTGTCAGGACCCCAGGCTTGGCTCTGCTACCACCAATTTGCTACAATCCCTGCTTCTATAAAAGACTGTTATGCAAATGTAGCAATGACAAAATGCAAATGTGTGTATTATTGAAGCCTCACAAAGTTACTCGCTGCTAATCACAAATCAATGCGATACAGTACTGTGTTGCGGGTATAATATTGCCACATGTGTAAGCTACAACTTATTATGATGCCTCCGTGTTCACGTTGAAGCGCATTGTGATCATGCTGTCTGGGTTAACAGCAACGATCTAAGTAGTCTAAGGGTAATTAGTCATAGAAGTGGTGTCTTAAGAGGCTGTGATATTGTGGTAAATAAGTCCATTGCCTTGAGAAAACCCCAAATATGTGATTAGTGGTCTACATTTGGATTGAGCCAACGGCAACCAGTTGTTTTGAAAGCATCCATGTTACCTGCGGGCCAAGATAGGTAATAAATATATGACAAATTTACGATGATTTTTATGAGCTCGAATGGCTTGCATGGCGAAAGTCTGTTTTTCTGCTGTCGTCCGATCAAATCCCATCTGATGCGAGCTTGCAAATGTTTTGTCTCCATGTATTACTTTGTGAATGGCAATTATGTAGTGCTCGCTTCCTTTTATAAAGATAGTAAATGGTGAATTGCTCTGAAAATATACTGCGAAGAAACTCTCAGCCATACTTGCGGCTCACATAAGATCCAGGTTGTTTCACAGGGATGCATATATATATATATATAGTATACTGTATATATACGTGTATTATACTTTATTATTATATATATGTATATATATATTACACTGTATATATTATTTACAGTGTATATATATATATATATACTATATATACAACATATATATATACACTGTATATATATACAGTTGTATACTATATATATATTATATATACACTATATATATATACACTTATATATATATATATATATATATATATATATAATACTATATATATATATATATTATATACCGGACCTCAACCCCATCGAGCAAATTTGGGGCGAGTTGGACAATAAACTGGACAGATCCATTATACATTCAAAGGAAAGCCTTTGGCTTGAGTTGCAGAAGGCGTGGGATACAATTAGTGTTGAAGTTCTAAGGAAATATATTGACACTATGCCAGAGAGATGTGGTGTTGTAATTGCTGCAAAAAGTGGACATACCAAATATTAAAGTTAAAAGTGGATAAAAACAGAAAGACTCACTTCATCTGTTATTTGTTTGTGCTCAGAGCAACCATGTGCATGTTTCATGAATATTATGAGTTGAAATTATGTTTTGGAGGCGAAAAAAATGTACAATTCTTCAGATTCGTAGGGTGTTCTAATAATTTTGGCCACCACTGTATATATAATACAATTAAAATACAATTAAAATGATTACAATTATTAAAATAAAATGCTTTGAATGATAACAAATTATGCAAACAGACAATGAATACAAACACACTAAGGTGTCTCAGTCGATCAGAAATACCAGTGGATGTTAACAGTCCAACTTCACAGAATAGAGAATTCAAAGACCTTTGAGAGAATAGTCTTGACAGAAGTCCAAAAGAGTTCTGCCAAGTCCAAATTCTAACTTCCTGTGTCCAGGACACGGCGAATGGCGGTGCACTGTAGGCTACGGAAGTGCCATTTTCTTGCGAAATACTACGTTCTGCCGGCTCCTTTACCATGTTATTTTTTCATTGCAGATATCCACCAGGGTTGATGTTACGTTCTCTACCCTTTCAATATCCATCATGCAACTACAAACCACAGATCACAGCTAACAAAAAGGTTGTCGTTGCCGTCCTCTGGTGTTCGGAAATATTAACGCTTCTCTTTTACAGTGGTGCCAGTATGCACAATTAACCATGGTATACGTATTTGTATTTACTGTAATCTTTTACAACTTTTGCGCCATCTGTTGACAACAAGAAAATTACACTAAAGAAGCTCATGGAAATCTTCAGGTTAAGATTTCACAATATCGTAAAGGGAGAAAATATTGTGATCTAAATCATGGGAATCCTCAAGCAAAAAGCTTTGCGGGAATATCTGATGAAACTTGATCTGATGAACAAGACCAACATAAATAGTATTTTCTCATTTTCTCTGTCTTGTACACCCCCTTACACTCAAATACACTCTCATTGTAGAGCTGATAAAAAGGACAAGGTGAACATCTTTATTCAGTCATTTCAGTTTTTATCATCTACAAACATTCCTCAAACATTGGTGAACATTTGCTGTGCAGACATCAGGTTATCTAAGTGACAAATGTCTTCCCTTAAATACCTTCATTAAGTACAGATTCATCAATATTCAAATCTTTCAGTCTATTTCCGTTCAGGACTGACATAAAGAGTACAACTTTCATGGTGTTTCATATGAAAAATTAGCAAAATATGAACTCCTCTAAAAAATGTGTTAGTTGCATACACTAGGCTATAGTGTATGGATAAAGCTGTGAGCCATACACTGTGTGTCAAAGTTTGCAGGCTTGTGTACAAAAATACTATACTAGAATATGTATACAATCAGAAACATTCAAAGCTTATTGAAAAAGATGCATTCTATCACAATAGTTCAAAGAGGGAAAATAACTTTTTCCTTCTTTGAATGTGACACTTTGTGATGCCTACATAATCATGGCAAGCTGTAACTTAAATTAGGTGACATGTATTTTTCCTAGTTTCTTTTCCCCAGATGCCATGATCATTTGATTTAAAAATTTGATTTTTGAAGAGCTTGTTAATGATACTTCACAATTACTTAGAGTGATAATGTCCATTTTCTTTCCCTTCTCCTCTCTTCAATCTGACATCCAGCAAATGCCACTAGAGCGTAGTTTCTGCACCTGCCTTCATTACGTGTGGAGAGAGCACAAAAGAGGAGTCAGAGCATGGATATCATCCCTGTTTCCCTTCCACTCCTGGTGAGAAATGAGGCCGACACGCTGACAGAGAGATGCAATGAACTGTAAAGAAAATTGAATTTCCATACCATCACTACTCCTTTGTGTGAACCTTTGATCTACTCCCTTGTCTCTGTCAACTGCCATTGCAGCACCTCAGGGTAATACTAGTTGGTAAAAGAGCACTTTTCCTGAGTTTAAAGCGTTGGAAATGGAGCAGGACAATGGCCCTGCTTACAGCTGCTCTCAGCCTCACCTCTCAATGCCCGCGAGTCAGTCTCATTTGGCTGGCTGAGGCTGCTGTCAGTCTGCGGGGGGCAGACGTCACTGTCAAGTCTCCCTGACCTGATTCATGGTTTCCCCCGCTGACCCGTGTCACTGTCAGGAGGCCGGAAGGGCCTCATCACAGTGTCAGAGGCTGAAAGACTGCTCGCTAACCTCATCGCCAAAGAGCCTTCGTCAGTGTCAGCATCAGCTGGCTTTGGTACTAGCCTCATTTCCAGAGTCTGCCCTCAACTGTCAGCTGTGCTTGGACTTGCACTTGGCTCTTCCTGTCACTCAGGGCCTCTGCCTCACTGACCCTGCCTCTGCTATTTGGTGCATCTGTTGGCCCACATGCTCCTGGCCTAAGTGAATAGGCTGCTGTTGATGGTGTTGTTTCTCCTCCTTCTCAAAGTGAGAGGCTACATGACCCTGCCCGTGCCCCTCCCCCTTGTCACCATGGTGACCGTGCCCTTTTTTCTCCCCCATATGGGCGTGGTGACCGTGCCCTTGGCCGACACCATGGTGATGGTGATGGTGGTGATGATGTCTGGCATCTGGATTCTCCGCATCCTCAGGTTTGGCCTCCACTGTCCTCAGACACTCGGCTGGTAATTCAGCACTCTGGAAGACAGGTAAATGAGTGTCAGTTTGTGAGAGTGTGTGTGTGTGGGTGTGCGTGCATGCGTGTGTACTATCTACCTCATATCTGCAGTCCCCACACACGCGTTTGCAGTACGTGTCCTTAATGGCGTTTTCTACATAGGGGGTCCCCAGAACGGAGTAGGGGAGGGATATGTGAAAGCTAAGACGGCCACACCTGTAAAACAGGAAGCAAGACAAGGAAGGATTAGAGGTGGTTCCCATTATCTTGACTTAATTGAAAAGCTGACTGTGTTGCTATGTACACATTCACAATGTATGTAGTTCTGTTCTAGAATATTTTATTCTCTTCCATCCCTTGGTTTCGTTATCTTCAGACTGTGTGCAGAGGATCACAATAAATGTGTTGACTGACTGGTGAAAATAGCACTGGTCAACATTTGAATTCACATTTGTACCTTGACTATTATGTGAGGGAACATCATTCATGCTCAAAAACAAAGCAAAAAAGAAGATGAACAAAAATTGAATTCACCTATCGTAGATAAGGAAGTCATCCTTGTCTCCTGCCAACGCTTGCCACACATCGGCCTGGTCGGGCCCCTGCTGGTACAGGGTGATGTTGTCCGTCAACCGTTGCTGCAGGAGGCTGTGTAGTCTCTGGGATGGATCCCCGCGGTGGTTTACCACCATGTAGGTGATGTTCTCCAGACCCTGACGCTCCAACGTCTGGCGCAGGCCATCCATGCTACTCCCAGGAATGACAGAAGGGCAACAGTGTCACAAGAACAAGAATGTTGATATTCAGATAACAAGGCGGGGGAGAGGGAACTGATAAGGTATGATCCTTACTCTTGTGGTGAGTTTTCTATCTAACATGCATTTTACTTTGTTGCTGGGGCACTCTTGTCAACATGGCAGAGGACCACGATTAGCAGTAACTTCAACCACAACATACCGTGAGGCCTGCACCAAACAGAATAATCAGCTGGCCTGGAAAAGAGCCACCACTGTCACCTGGCCCATGGCATCCTTCATGGGCTCCACTTCACCGATCTTCCAATCGGGTGGCAGTTTACAGCGTGTCCCCTCCCCCTCACTCTCTGCCCCACCCCCAGGGAGCAGGCAGAGAGCCAGGAGAAGGTTCAGCCACACCCACATGGCCGAGGGTCAACTCGGGCTAAGGCAGCTGACTACAGAAAGGAATTGAAGCAAAGGGAGGAAGGAAGGGGAATGAGGGGGAGGGGGAAAGACAGATAAGGGAAAGTAAAGTCAAACAGGCATCTTGAATGTGGAATGAACGTTTGGGTGAGGTTTTGACCTAATTTCCAGCTTGATAAAATAACACATGACAATTTACACCTTCTCCTTTTATTTACCAAGACCTGACGAGACAAACAAATGTGTCTTTGAGTGTTCATCCAAATCAGGAAAATTCAGCATTCATTTTATTTTTCATTGCATGTGTCCAGTTTAGGTTTGATCAGTCAGCAATAAAACTATATATATGCTAACGTCAACAAATGAATTGTTTTCCAAACTAATACCTCCCATTCAAACTAGCTCTAATTCTACTAAACCATTTTTCAAATCATATTCAAACAAGAGTTGGAGAAGAACTGGCCATTTCCTAATTAAACTTACATTTTGTTATCAAACTAGAGTTTCAGACAATTACTAATCCTTCAATTGTCCATATCATCAAGCAAACAGACATGCCTTTTGGACCAAGTCTACCAAAAGCAGAAAATGTACTAGATGAATAAACTAGCTAAACTGAACAAAACCGAAGAAGCCTAACGCTGCAATGCATAGTAAAGTACATGCCGAACAATGTTATTACTTACAACTCAGTTTGCGCTCTTCTACTCTGTTCCTTCTTGAAGCAGCTATTCCAACAAAAACAACCCCAAACCTGCTCCCCCCTTTTATACCAGGGCTGTTGTTTTCCTACTCGAAAAAGGAGGACAAAGTTCAACATGGTGTCTCTGTTTCTGCTGACTCTTGTACTGGTGCACGAGTTCACTTAGTTGTTACCTCAGCTATTTGTATAACTCATTATATATATTCACAGACTTCACAAACCATGCTGTACATTTTGTTTGCAAAGGGGTAACAACATTTGGACAATTTCACAACAAAGTGTGTTGACTATCAAGTGAACTCGTTTCCTTGGAAATTGTATTGCACCATACCTTGTTTGTGTTGCGCTTCGGCATGAGTTGAATGGCTCAGTAGCGTTCCTCTAAGACATTGTAAAGTCTCCCACATAATAGCTATGTTCAGGCTAAACTACTTAAAAACTGAGCCTTGGACCAGAATTTCTCATCAAATGATTAGAAGAGCTGAATGTTTAGGAAGAAAAATTATTATGGTTCAATCATTACAGAACACATTTCCATATTTGACACACCGTATAAATTTTGATGGGACATTCAAATACTAAATTACAGTATCGGAACATTTGTTAAATAATGACCAGGCCTGACCTGTTATTGCTCAGCATGATTGCATGCAAGGACAAAGTACTACCTCAAAAACCCATGCATATGAAAACCCAAGGTCCAGTGTTTAGTGATCCTCAGGAGGCAAAGTCAATTGATAGTTAACTGTCTATAGAACACTGGTGATGAAAATCTTGACTCTGTCTAAGCAGGACTTTTGAACCTGTAACAAACCCATTTCAGATCATTTCAGTTTCTGTGTGTGGGACCTACAAAACTAGTTTCATTGTAACTTACTCATGTGCCAATGCATATAGTGAATAGTGAATACATGGTATATTGATGTTTGGCCAAGTTACGTAGCCTGATGTATTTTCAGCATACTTAAATACATCACAAACTAAGTGGGCTACTATAAAACACACTGCCCTTAATGCCCAACATTATATATATGTATAAATACAGTACATATAAATCAATCAATATTAGCAGTGAAGTCTATAAAGTAATCTCCAGTCATGTAAGCAGGGTTAGTCTTACTGAGGTAAGAATCATCTCACTAAGTTTGATGCTACACCTGAGGGATTGATGCCATTCATCCTTTTAATGGCCGAGCACCCCATTACTTTTAACTGGTTTCAATCTTCTCCATGGCTTTTCAAGCCGGCCAAGCATGCCATCCCCATTAGCATGGGTCCATCCTCAGATGTGGTACACACATCAGTAATAAGTACAACTATGTCTTACAAAATGTCAGCACCAATGATACCAGAGGTAATTTGGGGTAATATACCGAGGGATTTTAGCATTGCTCAAACGATCAGTTGGCATCGGGTGATAGTACCTGGACCTTGGTCAAAGCCAGGTGGAGAACTACGTGGGCACTGGCCCCAGCTGAAAATGGATTGATGACTTTTGGTGTCTGACCTGTGTTGATCGGTTTTGAACATTTAGGCAGTGAGTTCTCCATATGCAATTTGCATATATAGTAACAGCTGTGTCTCCCTACTTATTATTGAAGTTACGGAGTGGTGGTGGAGTGGTGGAGAAAATGTCAATAGCGTAACAAACTCGTACAATATTAACATGTGCATGACAAAGACGGCACACAACACATGACAAGAAAGTGATATTTAATTTTTGAATGTTAAATAATGAAATGAATTTATTACAAAGACACACTCAACCATACATGAAATATCATAGGAAATGAATAGAGGGTATTTTTTGACCATGTTGTGTGTGATGTTAGAAGGGGTTTGCATAGCTCTTGTATCAAAGGGTTAAAGAGAGTTGTTGCTTGGTGTAGTACATTCATAAACGTCGCTAGGCAACATAGTAAATAGGGTCCGTCTGAAACGTCGATCTGAATGTTTTTAGCAACGTTTTGTAGTTCCCTTCTGTAAAGGGTTAACTCAACGGACTTGCAGAATTTGTTATTAAAGGTAAGACAGTAATATACATATGGTGTCTGCCGAAGTAACTAGAAACACGTACTAAGTATGTTCATATGAATAAATGAAGACTTTTTGCTTCGTATGGGAAGTAAATGAACCCTCAAGTAAACCACTTATCCGCAATCCATGCTTGCTACTAGCTCCACAGTATAGTACGTGAACTACAGTTAGAACTAGACTAGCTAGTTGTCATTAACTAGACTAGCGAGACAGGCATACTGCCAGTACAACGTTTGCTAAAGTAGAAGTGTTTGATAAGAAAATTGTACTTGGTTGTAGCTACTGTGTGGCCGATTGTAGGTACTGATCCCCAAATAATTTCTCCCGTTTCTTAGATTTCAAGTCGACGTTCTTATGGATGCAACTGCAAAACCGCTAAGAATTCCACCTCAAATGGCCATTTATGCCGAAAAGCATGAAATATTTGATTTGGTCCAGGTACAGCATTGTAAAGTTATGACAAAATACAGAAATAAGCTGAATGAAATGAGCTGAATGACTTCCGTGCAGTACCTTGGCCTGCCTTAAGCTACGGTGTCAAAGGAATTTAATAGCTATTTATGTGTTTGTTGGTTTGTATGTAGACACTACTTAAAAACTTGATGGTGGACAAGCCAGATGATCCCATTCAGTACCTGATTGGTCTGCTCAAGAGGGGAAGTATACAGGGTAAGAACCTGTGTGTTGTACATAAAAAGGACAGTGTACTTCATCATCAAATATACATATTCTTGCTCTAACCTGTAGTCCTATTTATCCATCAAATAATATATATATATATACACTTCTTGAGCTTGGCACTTAGAATGAAATCAAACGTTTATGAGCAGCATAATTCTAGCCTAATTGTCATTATGGTGGATATCTTAAACACTCAGTTACTCACCCCAGAGCAGTCTAGACTAGAGGAATAGCAATACAGGTAAGAGGCCAAATACTGTGTTGTGAACTGACCTTTAGCCATGGCTCTCCAAAGTGCCATTTCATACTTACCCCACTAGGTAGCACTGTAGAAGAGGATTACAATAAACTCCCATAAAATAAACTCTGCATAAATTATGATTGAAACATCTTTAGTTCTTGGGCTAAACATACAAATCTTTTCACATCCCATTAATTTATTCTCAGTTCACTATGGTTTTGATGGACATGTTAAAGAAAATGTGTGTCCTGTTATTTGAGGCTCTGTTCAGTCTCTTTGTGTATTTGTGTTGTGTTCCCTTCTGTCTTAGTACCAAGAGTTATGCTGTTGGGACCTCCAGCATCAGGGAAAAGAACTATTGTAAGATGGTTAATTGTTGAAATTACAGCTATCCACAGCTCGTCTGAAAAGAGTAAAATGAATTCAATTCATTTGATCTAAATCACTGTATTGCCAGTGATGGCAATAATAGCAGTAATACATTTTCAGTGAAAAATGTCAGTGTTGAAAGTGTTTACATTTCTAGGCCAGAAAGCTGTGTGAACAGATTCAGGCCATCCACATCAACACCAGCAACCTACTGTTGGAGGACACTGACCAGACCATGCAAGCGCTGCAGTACAGAGACAAACAGCAGGCACGGCCCAACATGCGCACACACACACACACACACACACACACACACACACACACAAGCTCATGCATAGTCAAGTACATCTTCCCATGCATCTAAAAAGTGCCATGCAAGTTGGACGGTGTCCTTACAATACCCATAGAAAGAAGATGAGAACAAAACAGCAAACCCGTGCAAAACTGAGGCACAGACTGTTTTGAAAAAATATATATTCATGGTTGTTTGATGTTGTTGTTGTTGTTGTTGACAGGAGATTCCAAGTGACCTATGGATGAAGCTGATTCAGCAGCGTCTGTCAAAGAGTGATTGTGTGAGACGGGTACGCCCCTGTCTCCAACCACGTCCCTTACCCACATTAATACACACAGACACTAACACGGGTCTACCTGGTACACAAACAGAGATATGTTACCACAGTACTTTAAATGATGAAGGTCCTGGTCAACAATAGAAGGTGCGTGTCCGTGCACATGTGTGTTTATGCAGGGCTGGATCATGGAGGGGATCCCTCGCACCCATCAGGAGGCTTTATCCCTCCAGAAAGCTGGCATTTTCCCAGAGCACGTTGGTAAGGGCCTCCTACGATGCTCACGGCACTGCCACCTCTTGGTGTGGTCTGAAATCAGGGCGTAGGATGAAAGCCCTGAGGGCGTTTGTTCACGTTTGTGCGTGTGTATTGTCTGTCAGTGATTCTGAGGGCCCCGGATTCAGTGTTGAGGGAGAGGAGCCATGGCAAAAGGATTGACCCCGTCACTGGAGGTAACATGGCTGACGCCGATAGGTCAAAGACCAGCAAGCTACATAGATTGCTGTGGGGGACTTAGCCATGGGGACTTATTTCCTTTCCAGACGTGTACCATGTGACCTTCATATGGCCAGAGGCTGAGGAGGTGGCAGGGCGTCTGGTGCCTGAGCAAACCACCTCCACAGAGCAGAGTGCGAGGCAGCTGAGGCAGTACCATAGCAAGGCTCATGCTCTCGCCAGGATTTACCACAACCGCCTCAAGACCATTGATGCCGACCAGCCTCACGCTGACGTCTTCGACCAGGGTAAGAGGTTAGGTCCCCAATCTTTGTCTACCAACACACACAAAAAAACACATAAAAAGCTGATGGTCCAGTCTAGGTTCTGCACAGAAGGGTCACGTTGCTTTGTATGCAATGATGTTCATGCATTATGTATCATGCTTTTATCTAAATCAGCTCATTAGAGGGATTTGAAATGATCCAAGACACCCTGTGCCAGGCACAGAGAAGCAGCTCCTAAACATAACCAAGCCTCTTCCATGTGTAAGTGTAGGTATTGGGGCTTTAAATGAAAGTTTCTTTTTATTTTGTCTGCAAACACACAGCTGATAAAACTTGCCTAACAGCCCCTTTTTGGGCTCATCTGTGTAACCCTCCTCTTCTCAGAGGGAGAGTGGCATGGATATGAGCTTATTCTAAACTTTTCTATGGTTTTCGTTCAAAAGGAGTCCTTCTTTTGTTCAAAAAGCAACAGAAGGTGCCATCAGAGACAAACTGCATGCACACACACACACACACACATATAACTATTGTCCAGGCGTCCCTGCTGTCAGTGTGAATGTCTGTTGTGTCTCATTTCTCAGTGTTAACATACGTCTTATCCAGACACCGTTCCATGGCCCCTCACACACCCAGGATCCTGCTGTTTGGACCTCCTGGCGCAGGAAAGAGCCTGCAGGCCAAACTAATCTCCCAGAAATACAACATCGTCAACCGTGAGTTTCCGATCATAACGTTGTAGACAGGGCACCTGCGGTTTGGTCATGGCTTGCTTGTAGTTCCTTGTTGGAGCTGTTGGTTCTCTCCCTTCTCTGCTCTTGCTGGCCAGTTGTGGTTCTTTGTTCCATGTCGTTGTTGTGACGTAGATTCGAACCCTGTTTCTTCTGGTTTGTATAGTATGCTGTGGGGAGCTGCTGAAGGCTGTGTCAGCTGATGAGACCAACATGGGAGAGCTGATCAAGCCCTACCTGCAGGCTGAGCAAAGAGGTACCAGACAGCAGGTTTAGGAGCATGCCTCAGGTCAGGAGCTGAAACTGAGGCAGCTGTAGCTGAAATATGACAGAAAGAGGGTAGGCCTTTCTGCTGGGGAGCAGGAGGGGGGGTACTGGTGGGGCCGAGGCTGGTTATGGACAAGGTCTCTTGACTCTACTTACGTTATAGATTTAACAAATATCTCCTGAGTGCGGGGCAACTCCCATAGTGCTCCGTACACTTTTTTTGTATACACAAACGACCCACAAAATAAATCGGAAACATCTATAGCCTCAGAGACACCATGGTTTTATCGTAATGGTTCACACACACCCAATACGAATCCTCTCCCCCATTCTCTGACCTGTCTCCAGTCCCAGACAGCATGGTTCTGCAGGTCTTGACGGAGCGTCTGAGCAGGCTGGACTGCACTCTGCGGGGCTGGGTTCTCCACGGCTTCCCCAGAGACCTGGAGCAGGCAGAGAAGCTGCAGGAGTCCAACTTCATTCCCAGCAGGTGAGCCAGAGAGCGGGCGAATGAATGAAGTGGGAGTAGAGGAAGGTGATTGGATGGGTGACAGGGGGGTGAGGGAGCATGAGGAGTTCTCTCTGTTCCTATTAGAACAGGACACTACAGAATATACTCAGTTTGTCAGTACTTGGTTAGAGCAGGAGAAAGTTAGGTTCCAGGCAACTGGATCCAAGAAGGTTGGAGCTGTTGTGTCCATCCTCTGTTTATCATAACAAACTGGAAGATAAAGGGTACAGATGACCCCAGGCCTGGGGCACCCATGACGGTCTTAGCTGTTGGGAAAACGGGACAAGGAAGGGAGGAGAAGGTCACTAAGAGATCCGTTTGCTGTCCTTAATGACAATGGATGACAATAGTGAATCCTATCTGCAATCTGGTCGACAAGTCTACAATAAAGGTAACTTCCTCTTCTCTTCCTGTAGAGTTTTCTTTCTGGAGATGACAGAGGACGTGGCCCTGGAGAGGGTGACCCTCAGGTCCATCGACCCGGTCAGTGGAGAGAGGTCAGTCACTTTGCTTGGGATGTTTTAAAGATCAAGCACCAGGTCTGGATGTTACTTGTTTAATTGGAGCATCGTGTTGCTGCGACCTCATGCAACATGGTGGGACATGTTGAGTGATGGGTTCTTTTTCCCACCACCCTTTTACCTCTTCTTGCCACAATCCTATAACCCGCAAATTAAACGAGTAACATCTAAATGATAAAAAGCCAGTGTTTTGATACAAAAGTGCACATAGAAGAGAAACCTTCATCTGAACCAGTCCTGCCTTTATCATCTCAGTCTGTCTATAGCCAGCCCATCTCTGTACAAGTCTGCCTTATTGATACATTTCCACCAATGGCTCCGTTCTCCTGCCAGGTATCACACAATGTACAAGCCAGCTCCCACCCCAAAGGTCCAGACCCGTTTGCAGGCCAACCCTTTGGACAGGAAGGCCAGGCTGCTGCAGCGCTGCAGGGAGTACTGGACCAACATCCCGGCCCTGCAGAGCCTGTACCCTGAAGCCATCCACATCAACGCCGATCAGGACCCCCAAACCGTGTTCGAGTCCCTGGAAAGCCGCCTGGTGGGCCGTCTGCCCAACTTCCTGGCTGGGCACGGCCAGGAGGAAGACTAAGGAGATAATGACTGTGGTCTGGGAGGGTTCCCCCTAGCCTCATCCACTCCATGTACCACTTATACTAGCCACTCAACTCAAGCGACATGGCAACTATAAAAATGGTGTAGTTGAAAGGTCTAAAATGGTGTAAAAATGTCTAGTCAAAAGTAATAACTAAACTTGCTCTGTTATTAGAAGCTATTATGATAACCTTTTAGAGATATCCAAAGGCAGTCTGCAGTGGTTACTAGTTTCTATTCTGTCAAGTCAGATGTATAAATGTCATGATTACATATTTACTATTGATCTACGACTTTGGATTGTTCATAAATAGTAAAGGTTCTTAGACATCTTTGTCTGCGATCATATTGATGTCCTTTTCATCCATACTTTCCCATAGTAAATGTACAAAAAATAGTAATAATATGGTATTTGACAGTAATTGGTTGGCATTTTGCACATCATGGCCACTGTCACTTTCAAATACTGTACCTCTACAAGCAATCAAGTGTAAATAATAATTTGCACTCCATATGTTTCCAATTACTTGTCCATGTTGTTTGCCAAGAATCACAGCTTTATTTACAAAAACACTTTTAACTGCATTACAGTAACTAAATCATGTTTACAGTCTCAGTGACTTGATGGTCCATATATACATAAATACGTATATGTATATATACATTATATAAGAGCAACAAAAACAAGATATTACGGTGTTAATAAAACATTATGTTTTGTTGTTACAGACATATGTACACCGAGTTGACGTAACCAACGTTGAGCATTCATAAATGGTGTCGTGGTCGTTCAGTCTGAGCAACTGCTTCTATACAAGGAGTAAACTGTCAGTGCTATTCACAATAAAATACATAAACAATGTCATATATCACAACAAAAGACTTGTCATCATGATTGTACATTGTGCACTAATTTGACTATTCCTCAGAAAAGAACTGATTCACAAATCAGTCATGATCAAAAGCAAATCCCTTCACAAGTTACAGCCTTGGACTAAAACATGAAAGGTAGTTCATAATCGAAGGCTGTAATTCCACCCAGAATGTATACCAAGTCTTAACAGATATTTTTGCGGCAATAGTTGAGCATTGTTGACAATTTGGCTGGAAGAATTGCATCAAAGGCGTAGTCCTTTATGGTGAGAATCGAAAGTTACGTAACATTCTCATACGCCAGGGAGAAAGATGAATTATATCAGTTCTATCTTTTTGAGGCAGATGGCATCTTATAAATTATGAGTTGTGGCTTTAAATTTAAGAATTTTCATCACGAAGCATGTTCAATTTACAGATGACTTGGTGTCTTTAAGAATGCTTTGCATAAGTTAAAAGGAGTAAGGCTAAACAGAGAACCTAAATTTCCAGTTTTGCATGCTAGTTCCATGCACAGGCACCAAGAAAACATTTGATCCACACTTCTTCTATTTACAACTTACACTGAATCCTTTTTTTTTTTTTTTTTTACAAAAAAAAGTTTAAAATAATAATATATTTGGTTACGATGATTTAGTAGAACAAAAAATACATCAACATATTCCAAAATAGAAGCCTTCTGTAATGGTTAATATATTTAACAATAACCAATACAAATATCACAAATCACTTACCCATTATCTTTGATATCAAAGTCTATTTTCTGCAATATTTTCTCTTCTCTATCTTTGCATTTCTATGTAATATGCATTTAATCATTTCAGTTGCTGCAACAATTGTTAAAATCTCACGTGATATGTGGGGTACGTAATCACAACTATGGCTCCACATCCCCCAGGAGAGCGGATGCACATCCCCACAAGGAGCAAAGAAAAGGACAGGAAATTGGAAGAAAATGACATATGGAGAAACAAAACACCAAACAGAAATGGGAGAAAGGCGGGAGATGAGCACAGCCAACTTGTCTCCGAGCTTCGTGAGGTGGGAGAGGTCTTTTGGAGGTCATTAGCAGCCGCAGCCCTCCTTTGGAGCCTGGGGCTCGCTAGTCAGGCGTCCTCCCTGGGGGGCAGAGGGCTTGTGCTGGACCCCAGACTCAGCTGCGTTCAGGTCCAGACTCCCATCCTGGATGTTCTGATAGATTTTTTTTGAGGCCTCCAGAAATGCATCCTCCACATTTTCCCCCCTGGAATACAAACCTCCAGTTTGACAAGTGTAAAAAAATAAATTATAAAAACCTCTCCTGTTAAATACTAATCAGTCATAGGATACTGGATGAGTCCTTGATCAAGCCACCTTAAAACACTTTGGTCTTGTGCCTATGCTTTCACTTACGTTTTTGCACTGGCTTCAAGGAAAAGTAGACCTGCCAACATAAAGGGGTATTAGAAAGAGAGACAACTTAAACAAATGCTACCATCCAGTGCTGGGTGATTCCTGATTAAGAGTAGTCCTGACTGAGTGGTTGACTGACTGTGGATTTTCAAAACTTGATGTAATAGTTTGGAGCACGAAAAAAAGACCTATGGTTTAAAAGTCATGGTAAGTATATTAAATAGATACAGAATACATGGGCATTTCAACAGAACAATCCTTAGGTGTGATTTGATGGATTACATTGTTGCAATATGTTCCACGCCCCTTTAGCGCCGACTGGTTGGCAAAAGGACCAATCGGTCAACCTCTAGTCCCAAACCTTCCCACCTTGTTTGGGTTGTAAATCTGCTCCCTCCATTACCATTCTCTTCAGCAAACTGCTTGGCCTCCTCATATGTCACGTCTCTTTGGGCCTCCAGGTCTCCTTTGTTTCCAATCAGAATGATGACCTGAGAACATCATAGCAACATGACAATCAAAATAGCTACTGACTAACTCAGTCCTAGTTTGGCAAGTAGCTGTACGCTAGCTGATAGTTAGGAGTTCTAGAGTGAGTCTGGTTCCAAGCTTATAGACCATTCACCATCACCAGCTTTTGATGACTCACTGTTACAGGTATTAAAGTTCAATGTTTAGATACAACTCACAGTGTTGGGGTTGGTAAGGTTCCTAGCATCTGTTAGCCAGCTGCTCAGGTGGTTGTAAGTGCTTCTCCTAATGAATGACAATGGAGAAGTTTAGAGAGTAGCCATTTATTATTAGACTATTTTTGTTTTCTGTTCCACTGTTGCCAGATGGGAAAAGCTGCACACAAACTTTTCTCTGTCAGTACCTGCAACAACTTTTTGCTTGTCCTGTAAAATTTGGGTTGCTTTAAACATACATTATGATACTTATGAACAGGGGTGTTGTAATAAGGAAGGGCCAGAATCCCACACTTTCCTATATGATTTTGGGGCCCAGAGTACCAATTAGCCAGGGGTCCTAGAAGCCGTAGCAACACCCCTGCTTATGGCATTTATTGATCGCACGTCATACACCGGGTAAAATACAATGAATGCATATCTGGCAACATTGATGTGTGTGTGTGTGTGTTGTACCTGGTGATGTCATACACCATGAGGGCCCCTGCTGCACCCCTGTAGTAGCTACGTGTGACTGCTCTGAAGCGCTCCTGGCCAGCCGTGTCCCAGATCTGCAGCTTAATCTTCTGGCCACTCACTTCAATGATGCGAGTACCAAACTCCACTCCAATTGTGTGGGGGCAGTCTGCCATGACTGAAGACATTCAAATAGGTCAATCATCTACATATGCCATCTATCTATGACAGCAAAAACAAATGGCTGTAGTTCTGCCTTACATTTCTTTTCGGTAAACTGATGAAGCAGACAGGACTTCCCAACGCCCATGTCACCTAGAACAATGGAGAGAATCACAACCTTTTTATACCAGCGTAGATGAGTGGAGCTACGACTGGCTCTGAATACTAAAGCACAAAGTAGATCGAATTGAATATAAATAAGCACAATAAAGAATATATGTTTTCGACAAATGTAGCCAGAGTGGTTAGATTAACTGCTTACCGATGATGATGTATTTGAAAATGTAGGAATAGTTATATGGAGCGGTCGTCATTTTATCCCTGAAAATATTAAAGGCAACAGTGGTACAGTACAGTTAAGTACTGTATACATCTCAACTAAACGAGTACATAAGCTGCACAGATGCGCTGGACTTGTCTAGCTATGTTATCATACATTTAAATCTTTTTGGCACCAACCTTGTTCATTTGAAAGTGATTATGATGACAATCATAGCACTTGCTAGCTAGTATACCATAGCTCTAGCTGAGAACGTTCGCGTATGATTAGCTATATATGCTAGCTACACTCTTCTTTGACAGCTCGCTGCTGAAGTCCAATATCCTAACGTATGAAGCTAGCCATTTATCGATACGCATTGTCTAAAGCGCATGATTGATCTACCATGAATTTGGTTTAGATTTTTTCTCCAACTCTTTTCTGACGCTAATACTAGGCAGCTATGCTACCTAGCATGGCGTAGATCAAGTCTACTAGCTAGATGTACAGTAGCTTGTGGGTTGGAATAGGCCACTGATTTTTGCTAGTTAAACATTTCTAGGAACACAGAACACAATACTATCATTCTTCTGTTCAAATCAAACATCAGACAAGCCTTTTTTGCTTTACCTTGCGATGTTCCTATCTAACCATGAAATTTCACTTCGTTGTGGTTCAGATTGAGAGAAATCTGCATAGCCCTCCGTGGTTTATGTCAAGCCCGTGCTAGCCTAATAGTCAGGTGAGTTTCCTACAACAAATCTGACTAGCCCTTTGGTCCGAAAGTGTTGTTGTTGATCAACTAAATAATTAAATAATTGTATGGTTTAGTCATATCTGTTGGCAGCTGGTTTGATTTTATATTTTCACAAAAGTTTATTTAAAATAGTCTTATCAGGCAAGTGAACGGATTGACCAGCTCTAGTTGAACCAAATTGTTTAATTGAAAAATCAACCAATGGTGTGCGCTTATGCGCTTCCGAATCTGCATACTCGAGCCGATAACTGAACCGTATTTGTCGTATTTGTTCAATTAGAAACCAGGGCATACACTATATTTATGGTGGAGCAGGGATAATAAGCATATTAATTTAAGTGAGTAAAGTGTGATTGTATACATATTTAAAAACAGATAGTTAAACGTATATTTAGCTTAAAGTGAAATATAATAGTTTGCTCATCTTGTATAGCATATCTGAGCTCAACCTAAGTTGAACTGGCTTTATGGACCCAAATCAAATAGAAATGGTTCACAACTTCTAACATAAACTTGGCTTTTGGGGTAAGCTTGCTTGTAGAGGCCTCAATTCTACTCCCCATCCCTTTGTTGATACTTTTAGGTTCCAATATTTATTGAAAAAAAAAAATAATATATATATAGCATATAATAATAAGCATTATTATATATATTATAGCATATATATATATAACATATAATACATATACATACATATAGGACAGGGGATGTTCCGGGACAGTCGTCCATTTGCTAAAATCATATGTACATTATTATAACTTGGTTTTCTGATTATTGACCAATGATGGAATCCTTGGTCGCCCTTCGAGGCAACTGTTGTTGTGATTTAGGGCGTTACAAAAAATAAATTGAATTGAATATAGAATATAAATATATATTAATACATATACATACATATATATAATACACTATATACATACATATATATATACTAGATATATATATTATATAGCGTATTATATATATAGCGTATTATATATATATATCTATATATTATATATATATAGCGTATTATATATATATAGCTATTATATATATACATATATATGTATATATATATATATATATATATATATTTGTAAACAATTTTTTTTTGCTCAAGAATAAAGGTTGTTGAATACATACTACGAGTTGAGAACAATACCACAACCTGATTTAATTACAGAACAGTGATACAACGTTGAATCATGTTTGCTTTGTTAGGGACCAGGGTATGACTTATGCTACCTCAAGTGACTTTACATTAAAATACAAAAATGAAACTTGAAATAAACAATAACTTTTAGTAATGATTGACCTGGTAATGTGTTCAAACATGAACCCTCTTACAAATGAATCATACATACAAAAGGTGCTTTGCTTAAAAACAATAGTTTTTTTGTTTTTTTCAAGAATTTATCACTCATCAGATCTGATCACGCTAAAATCATCTTCCCTGTCCATATCCCCCAATGAATCCCTCCCTGTCCATCTCCCTAGATGGTATTGTCCACCTCAGTTTCCTCCTCTGTGTCTACTTTAAATATTTCTGAGAGAAGGAAGTGGTTGTGGGGTCGTTCACTCAAATCCACATCAGCTGTCACATTAAGATCCTTGACCATGGACTCCAGCACAGGAAGTGCCTGGTCATACAGGAAATCAACAATATCTGAAAAAGAGAAACAGAAAATAAGCAGTCAACAGGCTTTTTTTGCTCGACAAATTTCTGTTGAAATGCATCAGGTAGTAAGTAAACTTGTGAATTTACCACAGAAAGACATATTTTTCCACAGAGGCACCCTGGTTACTTTTAGGCGGAAGAACAGCTTTTGCACGTGATATGGTGTCACATTTCTGCACCACAAGGAACACAGACAGTTTAGTCAACAGCTACATTAGAGAAGTGCACAACCAGGAAGTCAAAATGTAGTATTCAACTGAGAGGATGTTTCACCCAGACGCTGTAGCAAGTTCTTCCCAATCGACATCCGCTACATCTTCAACCTTCCTCTCATACAGCCTAAAACAAAGTGTGAAACAGTCTGGTTAGTACATTAATCTGAAATATTTTGCTTAAGAAGCTTACAGCGACTCAGCATTCACACGAAAACCATAAGCAAAAGTATTGACAGACTCTTAGCTGCAGTGGGCGCAAGACAAGCAGCCTTACTCTTACAATTACAACCATACCTTTTGATGAGGTCAACCTTAGCCTGGATGTCCTTCTTTCTGTTTTGCGTTTGAACCGTCAACATCATCTTCCGTTTTAGGACACACATCCTGCAAAAGGCATGAAAAAGGCAGTTGTAAAACTGTGTGCAAGTAACTAGCAGTAATTTCCAATAGTGATTATACACAATGAGTAAAGAACAAGACAACATATTTTAATTATTGACATCTAATACAAAAATGAAACTTGAAATAAAACAATATTCCTTCTTAATGATTAAGTTTGGAAAATTCTTCAAACATGAATCATCTTACACATGTGCAATATATTTGCTTAAGTCTCCCATATCGCCGAAACCCTCACCATTTCACTCTGCATTGTGTCCAGGAGCGTGTTTCAACAACTTGACTGATGTGTTTCCACGGGATGCCGTTTATCAGTTTGTCCTTCTGGATGAACTTCTCCCCTGTCTGGCTTTGCAACTCTGGCGCAGTCAGGGTCTGCAGAACCTCCTTCATCGCCTCCATCAGACGCTTGGTCTCTTCCAGGCTCCACGAGCCTTTCTGACTGGCTGATAAAACTGTTTTCACTAACTTGGTCCAAAATAGTTCACATCTAACTCCCCCCCATCATCATCCCCAATCATGATTCAACTCCCATGTCTAAGGTTGCAGGCTACCTACCAATCTGAGAGAAGCGTTTCTCCAGTGACACATTGCTACGGTCCATCAGACTAGAGATAATCGCCCAGTTGTTGCCATGCAGCGTTTGGAGTTTCTTCAAAGACCGCAGTTCGTCCATTGAGAACCTTCACAAGGACAAAAAGAAAACGGTTTAAAGTCATATCCTGCGTTGATGAGGAAACCGATCTGAAGAAAAGAATTCTTCCAGCTACTCACATTCCTTTGTTTTGGTATTCGTGAAACATCTTCCTGCCTCGGATGTAGACGTGATGCCAGGGACGGGGTATTCCTTCAGCTACAATTGACAAAGGAATAGGGGAAGAATGCAGGAGGCACACTACTGACATGCACCACAAGCTGGTAGGAGAACTTAGGTTGTTAAATCCGCATGAATACACATCTGATAAATATGGCATAATAATTAATGGCAATTTAATTTAATAACTGCAAGAAAGGTATTTTGTGAGCCCTCGGTGACAATGCTGGTGAAAAGAGCCATACAAAACACATTTCGATTTGATCTTTTTCGAAGTATAAACGTGTCAATGACTGGCTTGACTGTTTGAGACAGACTCGAGTGTTTTACCGATTCTCTCGTGGAATTTGTGATCTTTTTTTAGTTTGTTGATCAAGGTTTTCTGAGTCTTGAAGTGATCAGGATAGAAAAGGTGGGTGGGGCTCTCGATTCCTGTCAGCGCCAGAAAGTCAAGCACGTTCTCATTCAACCGCCTGTTCTCAGTCTCTGTAAACCGACCACACCGGAGAGGAATACCTTCGAAGTAACAGGAAACAGTTTAGTCAAATGCCCTGTTGAAGGCTTTAGTGCGAGCAATTAAAGGTTCACTAAACATGATGGTCTGATAAAAAAAAATGTTTATGCTGAGGATACATAATATAATATGTACAACATGCAATCAAAATGTCTTCTCCGTAAGGGAAAAAACAAGCAAAGAACAACTTACCTTGGCTTTTAAATGCCTTAAACCGAGGAAGGTCGCAAATAATGAGGCGTCGGATTACCACTGGAGATCTGGACTCGATGTTTGGAATAAACTCCTTCAACTCCTCCATGCGCCGCTGCATTTCCCTAGGGCAGGGTAAGGGAACAAAAATTGCTTTGGAAAACGAGCAAGGGAAAACGAACAGGCCTGCCTGGTCAATGAGATGTTAAATGTCAAAACACATTTCTAAACTACTTACTCTGACATGGAATCCCTAGTGTCGTCTACTTTGTCTGTCGCTGCATGTTGCAGCTCCGTGTCTTTGATGCAGTGGAGGGAATCCTCCCCTTGTGTCTGGGTGTCTGGTACTTCAGGACCCAAGCTATTCTCTGCAGTCTCTGTACCGCTATCCAACTTTCTCATTTTTCTTTTCTGTTTGGCCTTTTTTCTCTTCCTTTTGGCCTCTCCATCATTCTCCTGTGCCACATTCTCTTCATTCTGGTGGGACTCCCACGTCTCTTCAACATCGGATGGGACGGTCGACTCTATTCTTCGCTTCTTCACTTTCGGTCGTATGTCTGGATTTGGACAACTGGACTTGGTACAGTGTTGCGCTGTTGTAACTGTTGCAGTCTCTAGACTTTGGTCTGTGTTGTATTCTGTTGGTTGAGCAGTTGCACTGTCCTCCCCTCTCATCTCGGGTTCTATAGATCGAATTTTCCTGTGTCGTTTCTTCCTCTTAGTCAGCTCTGGGACGCCCTCTGAACAATCCTGGTTCACTTTTTTGACATTCTCCAATGTATCTGTTTCAGGACCAGTCAAGTCCTTTTCCTGTTCAGGTAGCTTTTTGTCACGTTTCTTTTTCTTTTGTCTAGGGTTATGTCCTCCATCCTCCTGGGTTACCTTGGCGATAATGAGGTCTGGGTTGTCTACTGTCACAACGCAGCTGTCAAGACCATGGCTGGAGGTGGAAGGTCTGCATTCGTCATGCATGGAATGGTTATCACTCTTTTTTTTCTTCTTTTTCTTCTTCCCAACTAAATGTGTCTCTGGTTGTTCAGTGAGTGTGGGATCAGTGTCATCAAATGTAACTGGTGATGTTTGAGACACCTCAATTTGGATGCAACGATCCTTCGACTTCTTCTTCTCAACTCCTAGACAGTCAGCGGTACCGCCAACCATTTTCGACTTAGACTCCTAAAATTGCACAACAGGAAGATTGTAAATAATCAACGTTCTTTCATTTGCCACTCGCTATTCCAAATAATGAAATCGTTTAGGCTGTTAAAGACAACAACTTTACCGAGGACAAACACAAACCAGTTCTAAACTGTGAAAATCAAATAGCTGGCTGTACGACTTTGCATTCCTTAATTTGCCTTTTTATTTAGTTCATCGCTAACGCTGGCAGCTTCTTAGAGTAGCGCTAGAACAGCTATCTATCTGCTAGCGAAATGTAACTTCCAGAGTGCAATGATTAACTAATTTGATAGTGTAACTGGCAATCTGACATGACAACCATTATATTGTGACCTAATACAACAGTAATAGCCATTATAACCACAAATAAAACAGATATTACAGCCATGGGATAATTTTAAAGAACGAAAACAACGACAGTGTCCTACCAGCACTGAGTAGGACGCACATGGATTTCCTCTTCTTTTTTTATATAGGCGGCTTCGAAAGGATGGTCGTCTCTCTCTCTCTTTGCTTAAACTCTCCACTGACACCTACAGCAGTGGATGTCAGAGAGGGGTCCGTGTCATCCAACTAAATTGCTCTGGGACAATCTTTTACCACGAAATTACCATGTGTTCATAAATTGACAATGGTATCCAAAGTGTTTTAGTGAAAACAGTAGCCTATAATGCAATAGCGAGAGCTATTGCATGATGAGAATCATAGGCCTATTTCGATCTACAACTCCATGAATTTATGTGTGTGTCATAGGAATAAAATAAGAAACATATCAAAACCCAGCTACATGAGCGGTAAAAATCATTTGTCATGTTCAATGTAATAAAGTTGTTTTGTTCCTATCTCATCCAGTACTGGTTTTATTTGCCCTTCCAGTCTGTGTTCAAAGTCTCATACCCAAGACTGCGGTCCACATCTTCCATTTCACCTCCAAACTAGACACACGGGTATGGGTGCGTACATATTTACTTGTACACTTCATCTAAACTGGCTTCCCCGCGAACAAGTTGCCAGTTCAACGTTATTACTCGGACGATCCTTGCCATACCATGCAAAGCCTGACAAAGGTACATACAAGATTACTAATCTGCCACTGTTCCTGAGTACTACAGACATCATGGACTCCTAGATGTTCCCTAGCATCTATCGTCACCCTCTGATAGACTGATTATGTTGATACATAGTGATGGCTAAGTGCAAAGCATTTTAATGAAAAGACAAAAATTGGGAGCTTGTATCAAAGAGTACCTGAGAACATTTGGAAAGGTGAAATACATAAGAATCTCATTTTTCAGGACAAAAAGTATTTTTATAATATTGCACCTTATTTTGCCTGATTTAATGACAATTCCTTATGACCTGAATTTGCCATGTTCCCTGAGGCAAAAGGTGATACCGTGTCATTGTGACATCATAATAGATTTCATGACATCAGTATAACATCACCCCAAATGAACATGCACATCATTTCAAAACCACCAGATCATTGCTGCAAACTTTTTGAAGAAGCCTACATTTTCATGCAGTTGTTTAATGAACTCAATAGATAATCATTTTTCAACAAGAGTCTGCAAATCAACACTGCACTCTCCTACCTCCAAATGAGTGAGTATTTATATTAACTGCTGTTGGGCTTTTTTCTTTTCAAATGCCTTCCAATATTGCACATGATCAGATGTCACCAAAATTGGATTGACACTCTGTCATGTCACATATTTAGTGTTTATACATTATCAGACACATGTTTCATATTTCATATATTACGAAATGACTTGAAACCACCAAAATATGATCACTTCACGATGAATGTCAAGTCCATCATAGGCAACCGTCATCACCATCATTGTGTGGTTGAAGTGCCAGATAGTGTTGATACAAATTAGGGAGAAGGTTAAAGGCATTTTGATCTAAAGAGAGGAGTTGGCAGGTTGTATCAAAGACTAGCTGAGGAGCTTAGGACATGTTGAACACATAGGCTACTCATTTGTCTGAGCAAAGGGTTTTATTCTCATAAATATTGCACCCTGTTTTGCCCACCTGTCATGGTACAGCCACTGCCCTGGTATATCCTTACCAACCTGGACTGTAGGCTACCCACAGTATATGATTATATGACTTTTTACGATACAATTGAG
Organism: Plecoglossus altivelis; assembly: GCA_036571765.1. Taxonomy (NCBI): domain Eukaryota; kingdom Metazoa; phylum Chordata; class Actinopteri; order Osmeriformes; family Plecoglossidae; genus Plecoglossus; species Plecoglossus altivelis. The sequence goes on along the minus strand of BROE01000008.1, from coordinate 9,024,527 downwards.
CCTGATGTGAATACCAAGTGCTTGTGGAAAGTGGAAATTGCCCATGTTTCATGAGGCACAAGGCTAATCCTATGTCATTATGACATCATCATTGATTCCATGACAACAGCATATAACATTCTACCAAACTCTACATGTGTGTATTTACAAGCTCACTGCAGATCATTGCAAGATAACCTTTTGAAGGAGCCTACACATCCAGTCTACCAGACCCAACCAGTTTATGAACTCACTAGAGTCTAGTTATTCAATGATAGCCTGTAAATCAATGCGCTCTCCCACCTCAAAATGAGTGAGTATTACATATTAACTGCCGTAGTTTTTTAAAATTGCCTTTGCATATTGTAGTGCATCATCAGATGTCACCACAATCTGATTTACACTCTGTCAGGTCACATTTGTTATTTACACAGTGTTAGAAAACACTGAACACATGCTTTATACGTCATATAAGTCTAGTCCGTCATCGCACCGTCAAATATAAACATACAACATAATAAAGACAAAGATAAATAATTCGACAAAAATATCGAGCATACATGAATGTGTCTGTGTACTCTCTAGAATCGTTTGAGGAGAAGTACGTGGAACTGAGCTGTCTTGGCCAAGGTGGCTTTGGCTCAGTCTACGCTGGACTCCGAAAAGATGACAATCTGCCCGTAAGAATGACATAGCACGCACATACACAAAAGGATACGCACTCACACCTACATCCTATCTTTTTGAAATGAATCAGCATGTTCTATTTCCCCCCCATCCATCTTTGAACAGGTGGCAATCAAGCATATTCCAATTGAGATGGTGACATATACACCTGTGGTGAGTGGACCAATCCCTTTTTTTACAACTCCTATATTCCATTTTTGATTCTCATTCGGAGTCGTCTTCCTGCCATGCAAGAGCACAGTCTTCCAGCAGAGAACATCCCAATTGCAGCATCAAATCTAACTGCTTGTTGTGTTTTGTGTCTTGAAGACCCTGCGTGGGGAGCTCCGCCAGCTGCCCCTGGAGGTGGTGCTCCTACTGGTTGTAGGACAGTGCGCGGCAGACATGGCGGAGACGGCCAGGCGTGAGGAGGCCAGCGGTGAGGCCAGGTCTGCAGTCGGAGGTGCTGGTCAGGCAGCCGTGGAGCTGCTTAACTGGTATGAGCTGGACCAAGAACTCCTCATAGTCATGGAGAGGCCTGTCCCTGCTGTGGACCTGTTCCACTACATGCAGGACAGAGGAGGTTATCTCCCTGAGGATCAGGCCAAGGTGCGTGTGCGCAGACAAGTCATCATCACAGCCATCAGCCTCCAAAGAGCGATTTGCAAACGTAAACATTCATCCCCATTTGCCTTCCCCTTCCCAACTGTCCTTCCTCTTTCACCTTCTTGTAGATCATTCTGAGGCAGGTGGTTGAAGCCTTGGTGAATTTCCACTCCTGGGGTGTCCTCCACCGTGACATCAAGCCGGAGAACCTTCTGGTTGAGACCGGTTCTGCTGTTCCCCGCATTAGGGTGCTGGACTTTGGCTGTGGCACCATCATACAAGAAGAACCCTACACCAAGTTTGCTGGTACGGTCCATACTCTTGTATTTTCTCTCACCCCCACACAATCCATATTGAAGAGCAACCTATCATCAAAGATTGACCATGATGACAAACACAAGGACTTGAGCGGAAACAAAGAATGCAATTGGACACAATCATACTTCTGCGTGTGGTTTAACTGAGGTTTGTTTTGTGTGTGTGTGTCAGGGACCAGACTGTACACCCCTCCTGAATGGTACCTCCATGGCTCTTACCAGGCGGGTCCATCCGCTGTCTGGCAGCTGGGGGTACTGTTCTATAACGTGGTGACTGGGGCATTCCCTTTTCACACACCCAACCAGCTGATTTGCGGCGAGCCTGTCATGGATGGGATTTCCAGCCGTAAGACACGCATCCTCACGCAGATGAGGAAAAACAACCATAGGCACTCACATGCTTTCTGTCGGTATCTAACTGACGCAATATCCTCCACTGCTCTCAAATTCTTTGTTATCCCTCTCTCCTCTCTCTCTCTTCTCTCTCTCTTCAGAATGTGAGGACTTAATAAATCTGTGTCTAGCAAAGTGCCCCAAAGACCGGCCTACTCTGGAGGAAGTGCTTCTCCACCCGTGGCTGCAACCAGAGGAGGGGAAAGCAAGGAGCCAGAGGAAGCGAACGAGACAGGAGAGAGGAGATGCAGAGAGCAGCGGAGGAGGGCAGATAAAGAGGAAGAGAGTGCTGGAAGAGAGACAGGACTCGGGGACGTCTGTGACGGCACCGTCCTTGGAAAGACGCTTGTCTGTTTCTCTCCCCCCCTCTCCCTGTGCCAGGGCAACAGCAAGAGCTGCAGGGTAGATCCCAGGAGCCCCGAGGTGTCCACTGCTAACACCACTGCCACAACTATGACTTCACATGGTACTGATGGAAGAGGTAAGACTCACACACCACCAGACAGTCACAGCCACAGCTATGCACCTGTTTAAGTTCTCTTGGTCTTCCCTGCCCCTGGTGTTTTCCTTCTGACCCTCTGTGTGTGTGTGTGTGTGGGGGGGGGGTTGATCTTGGTTTGGTCTTTCTCTAAATGCGATCACCCTGACCTCTGTGTTCATGTACAGTCCTCTATCAGTCCTTGTCATGTCGTTGTCCTTGTATGTGAGAGTTGTCCCTCCATGTTCTAAAGGTTGGCAAATAACTGCTTTGGGTTTTTAATCCTGTCTTGCTTTTCCCTGCATTTGTGTCCACCCCTTGCTACTGCCAGTGAGATGCTGCCAAGACTATGACCCAGAGGTGATGCAGGGCTACATTGAAAAGGAGAAAGAATGTGGCAGGTCTGTAGTAAACCTCTGTAATGTTGAACCTCATCAACTGAGTTGTCAGATGACGCAGTGATTGAGAGAAAGGCCTTGAGTGAGTCATGTTGTTCTCCCCAGGGCCTGTGCTGTGTCCACCTGCCCAGCAATGGGTGTTACAGCACGGCTGCCCAGAGGTCCCCTGACTGTGCTGCCCAGCACCCAGCCCTCTGCTCCTCCTGAGCCCCTAGCAGAGTCCTGGTCAACTCCAGCACCCCCAGAGCTCTCTGCACATGAGCAGCCCGGCCATGGTCACCAGCACAGATCCAGCAAGCACCACTTCACAGAGCACCTGTTCAAATCCAGACGGTCTCCAGGTCTGCGTCCAGGTCTGCGTCCAGGTCTGCCTCCGGAGCTGCCACGGCTTTTTACCCTGCCTCCAGGCCGGCCTCCAGAACTGCCCTGGCCTTCGGCCCTGCCCCCTGGTCGTCCTCCCGACCTCCCTTGTCCCTCTGTTCCACACTGTTCTCCCCTCCCCACTCTCTGCTCCAATCATCGTCCCATACTACCCCACTAACACAACACATACAGACAGCGGCACACATATCTAATATCCCCCCCCCACCCCCCCCCCCCCACTACCATCAGGAGAGAGGAGGACATATCTCCTGAGGATCCGGTCAAGGTGAATGTGTTTACAAGTTCATACTCACAAACTCATCTCTAAAGACTGAAATAGCACAAAGTCATGTAGCAAAGAGTTACAGATGGCAGAGCACAGACCCTGGATCCAGAAACGCTCAACGTCAAAGGTTGGAACAAGGTTCTTATGGAGCGAGATGACTACCGGATTGGCCGGGAACAGACGCGTGAATGATGTTGAACAGGAATGAATGAAGCTGACAAGTCTATGGAAAATGGACACCTGAATGAATGATGCTAGTGTGATACCAGGAGAGAGGAAGACATCTTCCAACGGATCAAGCCAAACGATAACTCCCAGGGATTCCCAAGCTGTAAGACGCATCCACACGCAGACAAAAAAAGACATAGCATGCACACTCAGACGAGACACTGATTGACTGTTTCCAGCTGACCACGATCACCTCCACATCTCTCATATTCTCTGATGCTGATGCCTCCCTTTCTCTATTTCCCTTTCTCTCTTCAGAAGATAAGAACCTAGAGAGGAGGTGTTTTGGTCCCAAAGGCCTGGCCACTCTGGAGGGAATTCTGCTCCACTATTGGTTGCAGTGGTCCAGCCCTTCACCTGTGGGAACACACCATGGTTCATCCACTGCCTCGCCACAGACCACCCAGGACCTCCTGTTTTCCCACCATACTTTGAATAAATAATGCATTATACACTTAACTAGTCTTTTTATTTCAGGGAATTTCAATGTCCAAATACTGACTTCCATTGAAAGTGATCTTCTGTCCTTTGGTAAATTCATTTGATGACACACAGGCAGACATTATTATCAAGTTATGTAACACCACCCACTTTGTCAAGATGACTTGCATGAGCACAAGTGACTCTCTCCCGCTTCTAGCATGGGAGAGGTGGGACACTTTTTACAGATGCAAAATAAAATCGAAATTGATTTGTTGAGCCCTTTTCACAAGCAATATCACAGGGTTTAAATACGCCCACAGAACTGCCCCTCAACCAACCTAAACTACTCTCGAGGAAGACAAGTAACAGCTCCTGGAAAAACTCACCAGAGGGAAAAAACCCAAAGAAACCTTGGAGGAGCAAGTCAGTGAGGGATCCCCTCCTCCAGAGATGGTCGGTGAAAGAGAGGTGCAGAACACAGTCTAAACATAGTCATACAGCAAGAGAGTGTGCTTGGTCGCTGAGACATCAAAATCCAGTACTCAACATGGGTCTGAGGTAGCACAAAACATGGGTCTGAGGTAGCACAAAGTCAGTTTAAACAGCCACAGGGCTGGGGGCTGTAATTGGTGTAGCATCACATGCTGGGGGATGAGGAAAGGGACCGGGAACTCGCTGGTTGTCCGTCAGGGAGACCTACATCCATCTGGCGACCAGATCCAGGTATGGAACACCGTCACAGATCAATGTCCACTGGCACCAGGTCCAACATTCGCCGATGACCACGCAGGTGCTGAGCGCTGGGAACCCCCACCCCAACGAGAGGTATGGAGGGGGGGACAGAGAGAGAAGAGCAGGTATTACAGAGTGCCAAGAGCATCTAACAGTTACAGCAATATTAAGAACGAGGTCCCCACTGCTCGAGTGTAGACTAGTGCAGCAATTAAACAGACTAAGAAGGGTATTTGACGCCACCCTTGGCGCCAAGACAGCAGCAGCCCCCCTCAGTTGGAACATGAACTCTATTCCAGGGAAGACAATCTCTAAGATAAGAATTTAAGAATGCCCCGTCCTCTGTCGTCTTCAGCTAGCAAAAGAATCAATGCAAATAACAACATACAGTAATACGCAGGTTTACATGATGTAAATTCAATTTGGGCATCCAAACACATAGAGAAATGTTACTCGTCATGTCAAATTTATGTATGAAATATATCAATATCGATATATAGATATTGATATCGATATCTGTATTATATCTATATATATATCTATAAATATATATATAGATATATTATAGATGTAGATATACAGTGTATATCTCTATACTGTATATATACAGACTGAAACACACACAATCCAGGTTTACATTACAAATACACTAAAAGTAAACACACAAACACTTTAACAGTCGTAGAACTGACTAAACAAAAACGTTTTTAACCTAACTTTAAATGTCGAGATGCTATCAGCCACCTCTAATTGAGACAGGTCCTTTGATCCAGAGAAGAGGCGCTCTGTATGAGAACGCCCTGCCGCCCTGTATGAGAACGCCCTGCCGCCAGCAGTTTTGAAATACATTTTCGGAACCGCCAAATAGCCGGTGTCTTGGGATCTTAGCGTCCTTACAAGGTGATAGAGTGCAAGAAGACCACAGAGGTATAGATGTGCTAATCCATGCAGAGATTTATAGGTTAGCAGTAAAACTTTGAAATCAACTCTGCTTTGGACAGGGAGCCGTTGCTGAGAGACAAGAGTAGAAGTGACGTGATCATCATTTCTGGTTCTGGTCAGTAATCTAGCAGCAGCATTTTGCACCAGCTGTATTTTTTCCAAGTACGTACTTAGGAGGCCAGAGAATGATACATTGTAATAATCCAATGGGGATGTAACAAATGCATGTGTTCATTTTTCCGTATCATCCTTTAAGAGGGTGCTTCTTCTTTTAGCTACGTTACGAAGATGGAAAAATGGAGTTCTGGTCATTTGCTTAATATGATAAACAAACCAGAGATCTGGATCCATTATGACCCCTAGATTTTTGACCAAGTGGCTTTGAGAGACTTTGAAGCCGTTAAGGCCTAAACTCAGATTGGATCAATTGTTCCTGTATTTTTGCACTGAAGGACTCCTTGCCACAATCCACAATCCATGTCATGAACACTGTTTGTGAAAGAAACACCTAGCGTGTCAACACCATCATCACATGTTAAATACATAGGCTACCTATCTGCCTGAGCAGGTTTTATTCTGATAAATATTGCATCCTGTCATGCCTGCTATGCTGTGGGCACTGCACTGGCATATCCTATGTGCCTGGATTGCAGATGTCTTATGTTATCTGAACGTGATTTGATCGAAGCTGATTTTCGTGTAAATTCCTGGTTGACTGTATTGGATTTGCCATGTTCCTTGAGGTACAAGGGTGATACCGTGTCATTATGACATCATAATAGATTCCATGACATCGGTATACCATCACCCCAGATGTACATGCGCATTATTTCAAAACCACCAGATCATCGCTGCAAACTTTTTGAAGAAGCCTACATTTTCATGCAGTTGTTTAATGAACTCAATAGATAATCATTTTTCAACAATAGCCAGCAAATCAACACTGCACTCTCCTACCTCCAAATGAGTGAGTATTTATATTAACTGCTGTTGGGCTTTTTTCTTTTCAAATGCCTTCCAATATTGCACATGATCAGATGTCACCAAAATTGGATTGACACTCTGTCATGTCACATATTTAGTGTTTATACATTATCAGACACATGTTTCATATTTCATATATTACGAAATGACTTGAAACCACCAAAATATGATCACTTCACGATGAATGTCAAGTCTATCATAGGCAACCGTCATCACCATCATTGTGTGGTTGAAGTGCCAGATAGTGTTGATACAAATTAGGGAGAAGGTTAAAGGCATTTTGATCTAAAGAGAGGAGTTGGCAGGTTGTATCAAAGACTAGCTGAGGAGCTTAGGACATGTTGAACACATAGGCTACTCATTTGTCTGAGCAAAGGGTTTTATTCTCATAAATATTGCACCCTGTTTTGCCCACCTGTCATGGTACAGCCACTGCCCTGGTATATCCTTACCAACCTGGACTGTAGGCTACCTACAGTATATGATTATATGACTTTTTACGATACAATTGAGCCTGATGTGAATACCAAGTGCTTGTGGAAAGTGGAAATTGCCCATGTTTCATGAGGCACAAGGCTAATCCTATGTCATTATGACATCATCATTGATTCCATGACAACAGCATATAACATTCTACCAAACTCTACATGTGTGTATTTACAAGCTCACTGCAGATCATTGCAAGATAACCTTTTGAAGGAGCCTACACATCCAGTCAATTGTTTATGAACTCACTAGAGTCTAGTTATTCAATGATAGCCTGTAAATCAATGCGCTCTCCCACCTCAAAATGAGTGAGTATTACATATTAACTGCCGTCGTTTTTTTAAATTGCCTTTACATATTGTAGTGCATCATCAGATGTCACCACAATCTGATTTACACTCTGTCAGGTCACATTTGTAATTTACACAGTGTTAGAAAACACTGAACACATGCTTTATACGTCATATAAGTCTAGTCCGTCATCGCACCGTCAAATATAAACATACAACATAATAGAGACAAAGATAAATAATTTGACAAAAATATCGAGCATACATGAATGTGTCTGTGTACTCTCTAGAATCGTTTGAGGAGAAGTACGTGGAACTGAGCTGTCTTGGCCAAGGTGGCTTTGGCTCAGTCTACGCTGGACTCCGAAAAGATGACAATCTGCCCGTAAGAATGACATAACACGCACATACACAAAAGGATACGCACTCACACCTACATCCTATCTTTTTGAAATGAATCAGCATGTTCTATTTCCCCCCCCCCATCCATCTTTGAACAGGTGGCAATCAAGCATATTCCAATTGAGATGGTGACATATACACCTGTGGTGAGTGGACCAATCCCTTTTTTACAACTCCTATATTCCATTTTTGATTCTCATTCGGAGTCGTCTGTCTGCCATGCAAAAGCACAGTCTTCCAGCAGAGAACATCCCAATTGCAGCATCAAATCTAACTGCTTGTTGTGTTTTGTGTCTTGAAGACCCTGCGTGGGGAGCTCCGCCAGCTGCCCCTGGAGGTGGTGCTCCTACTGGTTGTAGGACAGTGCGCGGCAGACGTGGCGGAGACGGCCAGGCGTGAGGAGGCCAGCGGTGAGGCCAGGTCTGCAGTCGGAGGAGCTGGTCAGGCAGCCGTGGAGCTGCTTAACTGGTATGAGCTGGACCAAGAACTCCTCATAGTCATGGAGAGGCCTGTCCCTGCTGTGGACCTGTTCCACTACATGCAGGACAGAGGAGGTTATCTCCCTGAGGATCAGGCCAAGGTGCGTGTGCGCAGACAAGTCATCATCACAGCCATCAGCCTCCAAAGAGCGATTTGCAAACGTAAACATTCATCCCCATTTGCCTTCCCCTTCCCAACGGTCCTTCCTCTTTCACGTTCTTGTAGATCATTCTGAGGCAGGTGGCTAAGGCCTTGGTCAATTTCCACTCCTGGGGTGTCCTCCACCGTGACATCAAGCCGGAGAACCTTCTGGTTGAGACCGGTTCTGCCGTTCCCCGCATTAGGGTGCTGGACTTTGGCTGTGGCACCATCATACAAGAAGAACCCTACACCAAGTTTGCTGGTACAGTCCATACTCTTGTATTTTCTCTCACCCCCACACAATCCATATTAAAGAGCAACCTATCATCAAAGATTGACCATGATGACAAACACAAGGAGTACTGTAAACCCCTCGTCCCCCTCCTCCAGAACTACGATCCCCCCCTTCGCTACTAAGGTCGCCGTGTAAGGTCGTGCGCTCACCGTTTTCCATTCATACCAGAAACGGTCCATCCTATCGACCAAGACTCCTTGAAAGAAACTCCTTTACACCGAGTATTTGTACTGGGATACCGAAAAAATGTTTGTTCTATTAAATTCCCATACCAAACCCCCTTACGGGTTATTTTTCGATTCTCATTCAAAAAACGTGTCGATGTTGAACTAGCACAATTCAGTCATCGGTGAAGAAAAGCATGAAACTTTCATCAAAAACGTTCATACTAACCCCTACGGTCCTTTCAAACCAAACATGTCCATAAGACCCGCGCCCTACGATTCTTCTTCTCTTCCAGCACAAAAACGTTTTCATACTACCCCTACATCTATTATTTTCTAAGGCCAAAAATACGTCAATCTACTTACTACTTCTTCTTTAGCGTTTAACTTTACCTCAAAAAATCGTGCATTACCCTAAAACCCTACATATGTATTTCCATCCAAGTAAACGTCGATAATGAAACTCCCCTCTCTTATTTTATTTTCATCAAAAAAAGAATTGCAACTCGTGTGTACGCATCTAATCACCCGGGCTCTTCTCTTGTGTTTTCCGAAGTAGACAGGCTCTTTAGAATCAACTGCATGCCATTTAATTGTCCTCCGCTATTTTATGTATGTTTCATCAAAAAACGGTTCACTACTAAACCCCTTTTACAGTCTTTTCAGGTCCCAAAACATGAAGGCTTTTATCGTCTTCTGTCTACATACTAACCTCCTTTATGGTTTAATTTTTCAAGACTATAAACTACTTCTTACCCCCCTCTCTACGTTCTACCTTTTCAGAAATTGGGAAACTCCCATACCCCCGCCTTAAGTGGTTTTTTCAGCCCGAAAACTCATACTAACCCTTACGTTTTTCTCAGCCAAAAACTTTCATTACTAACCCCCTTTATAGCGTATTTTAGCCAAAATTTTCATACTAACCCCTTATGCTAGTCATATTGCTTCAGTCAGTGATCTGACTTACATTAGGGGAGAGTTCACCACGCACACTCCACACCAATCCACACGCACAAGAGTGATTGGCAGAGCAAATGTTCTCCTCATCGCGGAAAATTCGGTGCGTGTTCCAAGAATAGGAACGATTACAAGATTATTCAACTAAAGAGGAAGATGATCGTGCCTTATCTAGGTTCATGTTATCCCTCCCATCGTGCTCCCATGTCCTGCCTAAGTTCCGCCCTCCGTCTCCCGTCTTATGAACAAACACAATTCTTTTCAACTGAGCATTGTAAGCTATTTTTTCTCTCGCGGGGGTTGTTTAAGTGACAATGGGTGGGGTTGCTTAAATCTCGTTATTGTTACGTGGGTCTCTCCTTGTTTCCTCACTCTTTCTGGGTGTTAACCTGGAACCGGGGGTATGTTGTGTGCGTTGTCGCTCGTACTAGCTCTGTGTGTGTGCTGTCTCTGTGTGAGTCACGTTCTCATTCCTGTGTGTGTGTGAGTGTGTGTGTGTCTGATTATGCTGTCTGTGTGTGTGTGTTTTTTTTTTGTGTGTGTTTTTTTGTGTGTATGTGTGTGCGTACTTGTTTGTATCTGTGTGTGTGTTGTGTGTGTTGTGTGGGTGTGTGCATGTCATTAGTGTCTGTTGCTGCAGTGTCTCTCCTCCTGTATGAGTCTATGTGTCATGTCCTCTGTGTGTTGTCCCAACGTCATACCACTGTGTGTGTGTGTTGTGTGTCGTTGTTGTGTGTGTGTGTGTCTGTGCTTATCTCCTCTCTGATGAGTCTATGTGTGTGTCAGTGGTGTTGTGTGTGTCAGTGTGTGTCTTGCTGTCTCTCTCTGTGAGTCTATGTGTGTACCTCTGCTGTGTGTGTGTGTGTGTGTTGTGTGTGTGTGTGCGTAGCGTGCGCCCACACATTGTGAAAGTGCACAGGCCATATTCGCCTGTGTGTGTGTCCTCAAGCCGTGACAAATCGTTGACCATGGCCACAGTCCAGGTAATAGCGTGTCTGCAGCTGACTCCAGGTCAGGTGAGGTAATATCTGCTCCAGCGTCTCCCCACTCTCCATCCTCCTGCAGTGGGTAGAGACATGGTCTCATCAGCCTCCTCTCATCACTCCAGCTCTACCATCCCAACAGCTCTGTTACCGCTAACAGCAGCACCAGCGATAGCCGGCCAGATTGAAATCAGGCCGTCTGATTCATGAGGTGCGAACCATGCCATCCAGTTGACAAACGGGTGACCGAGCTGCTTTTGTTAGTTATCACCCAACGCCGTTTCACACGTGCGCTGATGAGTGGATGGAAAGAAGCAGAACGGCTCTGTGGCAGCAGGACTCTCTCCGCCTCTTTCAAGCAGAACTGCAGACGCTCTTACACAACTGATCTTCCTCTTCTGCCAGCGATGAGGCCAAGCTGCCTGCTCTCTCACGGTGACTGTCTCTCCACGCCGGCCAAGCGGCTGAGGGTTATTTTTACAGCCGAGCTCTCCGTATCTGTTAGTCAGTAGACGCGAGCGAGGTCACAGCGAGAAGGCCACAGTAAAACAGGCTGAGCAGCCACCTGGGCTGAGCAGCGATACGGGGAAGGATACGGAAGCTTCCAGAAACTCTGAGGAGGTGAAATGGTTGGAGGGAGACGAGGAGAAAGAGGTCGGGGGAGGGAGGGGATTTGAACAGCAGTCAGAGAGGAGGATTTCGAGGCACCCTTACCCCCAGAGAGGAGGAGATGAAATAGAGAGCAGGGAGAAGGCTGTGGAGGATGGATGGAAGAGAGGGAGTTTTAGAGGATGAGAGAGGTGAAAGCGGTGAGAAAGAAGAGAGGGAGAAGTACTTCGAGAGTATTAGCAGATGTGAGAGGAGAGTGGGAGAGAGGTGTGTGTGTATGAGAGACCTGTGGACTCCTTCAGAGTTATTTACGGCTATGTGATTCCACTCAGGCCATCAGTCTGGGGAGAGCAGGTGGGACCGAACAGGTCAGTCTTTCGATTAACACACTCAGTCTATGCCACCACACACACACTCACACACACACCACTACACCACAGACTGGAGGGCACCATTCTCTAGGACACTAGCATTGTTGGATACAATGGGCTTTCACACAGGGCACACACATTCACTCATAGGACAAATTCACTTAGAGGACTGAACAGGTCTTCAAACACACCACACACACTCCACACACTCTTCATTCACATTGCAGGTGTCTGTCTCTCCATGATGGTACTGTTTGCACACACAGACCCACAGATGTCACTACATGCTCTTCAAGATGACAGGCCTTTGTCCTGGAACCTTGTGTGACATAGTTCTGCTTAGAGAACAAAGAATCAGATGTGCAGCACCGGAAGCCGCGCGTGTTACACCCCTGACTACAATTCACTATTTTTACATACCCATCAAAAACACCTTCTATGCAGGTGAACATAATCCCCGTTTCATTTACATTTATTGGTCAATGGAAACTCCATCCGGATTATGCCACAAAACAGTCATACAAGAGTCCACACACCCTGTGTGTGCTAGTTTGTGTGTGTGCTGTAGTTCATGTGTGGGCGCCCTTCTGACTCAGTGGACACACAACTTGCTGCAGGACACACATTAATCACACCTCTCACCCAGACCAAGCCCTCTGTCCTAGCTTATCAGAAGGGTGAAGGGGTGGGGGAGTAGAGGGATGGAGGGAGGGAAAGAGGAAGAAAGAGAGGGACGAACAGTTAGGGAGAGTAATAGACATTATTGAAATAAAATATAGATAAGGAGATAATTTAGAGATTGGAATGTGATATTTCCATCAAAGTGAACGACTATCTCCAAGACTGAGCAAATAAATCGCCCACTAGTAGAAAGGTAACATCTTAGTGAAATCTCCTGTCGCAATAGAAGAGTCACACGACAGATAGTAGTAGAATACAGAGAAAGACAGCTCGAATGACCATAGACAATGCGCAACGAGAATGTTTATTATCATGGACCAGACATGTCTGATAAAAGAGTGCACTAAGACAGCGTGGCGTAGAGGAGTAGCTCGTGTGAGTAAGATGTTGCTGGGCGCTAACACAGGCTACGGAACCTCTGTACGCTCTGCACAGAGCAAGTGCGTGTACGCACCAGCATGCGGAATGATACTCGAGTGGTGATGACAGACTAATAGTATGCCACCAGCACAAAGGCCCAAGGACTGTGACCGAGGACCGGAAGAGGCAGGACAGACAGGAGCAGCCTCAGCAACGACCTGGCACAACACCACCATATCCTCCAACCTACGCATCACCGCCCAGATGCACCGTCCCTCCCGTAACCCGATCTGAACGACGAGAGTGAGCCAGGTGAGACAGCCTCCTCAGCAAGGTAGTGCGAAACAGCGCTAGCGAGCCGTGATCTTGTATTCATGCTCCTCTGCTTTGGTACCTCTCCTCTACCCTAGCCCTCTGCCCTACCTCCTTCCCTTCACCTCCTACCACGTGTCACCTGTATCTTCCCGCTCCCTGTCCCCTCTTCCCCTACCAAACCATTCCCCGCGCTGCCCTTCCGATTAGTACATCGCAACATCACGCTAGTGACGTGTGCGAGCTGTCTACAATTCCGGCCCCCCACCCGTCTATGTGCCTTCATGTGCATCAAAAATCGTCAACTAAACCCTCTCTCTACATACTTTGACGACTCTGCGCCTGCTCCTAGAGCCATGTATGTCGCACGATTGAGTGCGATAAAAAGGTAAGGCACAGACATTTAGCAGTAAGCTAAGGCTTCACCTACGGAGTGTCCAGAGAGAGCGCGAATAGCCAATCGTAATCCCTCTCTACGTCCTACTGTGCTCTTCAGACCGTAACTCCCCTTTTCCTTCCTCCTAGGTCTCCTCCTTTCCTGGTCTTCTTCTCTTCGACGGTGTGGATCATACGAACCATAGGAATGCGAAGAGATAGGGAGAAGGTCACTAAACAGGCAAAGGTAAGCTAGTGGAGGGACGTAGATCAAGGCATCTCAGAGCTGTTAAGATACAACTTATACCAAAAAATAAAATAACCCCTAAATTAAAAAAAAAAACTTCTTGTATAACACGAAACTTAACAACCCCGGAATCTGAGGCACCCAATTACTTACTACCAATGCAACCACAGGCGCGCAACGTTACTCTGTGGCTAGTTACGAGCCTCTGTAATGTTGGACCTCATCAACTGAGTTTTCAGATGACGCAGTGATTGAGAGAAAGGCCTTGAGTGAGTCATGTTGCTTTCCCCAGGGCCTGTGCTGTGTCCACCTGCCCAGCAATGGGTGTTACAGCACGGCTGCCCAGAGGTCCCCTGACTGTGCTGCCCAGCACCCAGCCCTCTGCTCCTCCTGAGCCCCCAGCAGAGTCCTGGTCGACTCCAGCACCCCCAGAGCTCTCTGCACATGAGCAGCCCGGCCATGGTCACCAGCACAGATCCAGCAAGCACCACTTCACAGAGCACCTGTTCAAATCCAGACGGTCTCCAGGTCTGCGTCCAGGTCTGCGTCCAGGTCTGCCTCCGGAGCTGCCACGGCTTTTTACCCTGCCTCCAGGCCGGCCTCCAGAACTGCCCTGGCCTTCGGCCCTGCCCCCTGGTCGTCCTCCCGACCTCCCTCTCCCTTCTTCCCCCACACTGTCTCCCTCCCCACTCTCCCTGCTCACAATCATCGTCCCAACCTACCCCACTACACACACATACAGACACACACACATATCTATATCCCCTCCCCCCTCCCCAACTACATTCAGGAGAGAGGAGGATATCTCCCTGAGGATCCGGTCAAGGTGAATGTGTTTACAAGTTCATACTCACAAACTCATCTCTAAAGACTGAAATAGCACAAAGTCATGTAGCAAAGAGTTACAGATGGCAGAGCACAGACCCTGGATCCAGAAACGCTCAACGTCAAAGGTTGGAACAAGGTTCTTATGGAGCGAGATGACTACCGGATTGGCCGGGAACAGACGCGTGAATGATGTTGAACAGGAATGAATGAAGCTGACAAGTCTATAGAAAATGGATACGAAAACGATAACTCCCACGGATTTCCAAGCCGTAAGATGCATCCACACGCAGAAAAAGAGATAACATGTGCACTCACACGAGACATCAATTGTCTGTTTCTAGCTGACCACAATCACCTTCACATCTGTCATATTTCCTGATGCCTCCCTTTCTTTATTTCCTTTTCTCTCTTCAGAAGATAAGAACCTACAGAGGAGGTGTTTGGAAAAACGTCTTAAAGATCTGGCCACTCTGAAGGGAATTCTACTCCACCCTTGCATACAAAGACACACACACACTCTAAACTGAAAATATAATTCAATTAATTAATAAATATCTACGCCACATCAGACTTTTGAATATTTTTTTTCCGGTTCCGAACTTTTTAGAAGACCTGTTTGGGACTTTTAGTTCGAAAAAAGTCCCCGGCTCTTGTCGCCACCAATCAGTTACGCATACGTCTATTGGCTGTGCCAATAGCCAATGAACATACATTTTGGTCTTGTCTCATAGTATCACATGTGCAAGACTTTCATCAGATCATCAGAATGGTATGAATGTTTCTTATTGTTTACTCGTAACATCTGATTATATTGTCAAGTAGAGGCCAGGGACCTATGAATGGGAGAATTTTACATAGCAAATATATCTTTGTAAATTGCTACCGTGGTTGATACATTACCAGAGGAATGGTATGCTCCTTAGCTCGAAGGCTATCTTGAAAATGTCGGTTTATGCTACGAAGCGACATGCTAACATCTTTGCACATTACTTCTTTATTATTGATGCTCACCTGTTGTTACGATTGTAGAGTAATCACCTTTGTCTAACAAGCCATTTCCTAAAAAGTCATTCCTTTCTAACAAGATGAGAAATGGCGTGAAAATGACGGCGTCCAATGCTAAGGAGTTTGTTGTCTCTACATTACAGCTTCGTAGAGAGACGAGACTGAGACGAGAGTACTTATACAGGAAGGCTCAAGAGGACCGAATACGCACTATTGAGGAGAAGAAACAGAAGTTGAAGTCTGCACTAGATGGTATGACTGCTCACGTATGCATATCAAGCTCCTTGCCTGTTATGTCTATCGATAATCGGTCAAATCATTGAAATAGCCTTTTCTCCCTACGTGGGATGGGCCTGGCTTTATTTAATCTATCCATATCTATATTTTTCCTGCTGGCACCAAAATCGTTTTCGTTGTGTACGGATGCTTCAACTGAAAACTGATTATTTGCGCAGACAACCGTCTCATTCCAACCGAGGTCCGCAGAGAAGCCGTGGAGCTTCAGAATTTACTGGAATACGACGATGAAGGAGCCGAGGGTGCGTGACAGGCTTCTGCCTTGGGTGTATTGAATGCACCTCTTCATGTCAACCATGCTCTGTAAGGCAATATTAACCAATAACTTACTGTTCCAGGTGTTAGCTCCCACATGGATGACGAGTACAAGTGGGCTGGTGTGGAGGATCCCAAGGTCATGGTCACTACGTCGAGAGACCCAAGCTCCAGGCTGAAAATGTTCACCAAGGTCAGTCCCATTTAATTTCTAGGATCATTTCCTGTAGCAATTTGTTGCGTGCGTCACGGATGTAGCTGGAACACTTTTTCGGTGCAACAGGAGGTGAAGTTGGTCTTCCCGGGTGCTCAACGCATGAACAGAGGAAATCATGAAATCAAATCCCTGGTGCAAGCATGCAAATCCAACAATGTAACCGACCTGGTCATTGTACATGAGACAAGAGGACAGCCAGGTATGCAAAACAAACTGTATTTACCAAGCGCATTGAGATAACAGGCATTTTTAATTGATTACATGTGTACCGTTTAGATGGCCTTGTGGTGTGCCACCTACCGTTTGGTCCAACAGCCTACTTCACCCTGTACAATGTCGTGATGAGACATGACGTACCAGACATTGGTACCATGTCGGAAGCTTTCCCCCACCTCATTTTCCATAACTTTTCCTCACGACTTGGTCGAAGGGTAAGATACTCGACGATGAATATTTTCTTGGAATCTTAAATGTGTGGTTGTGCTAAGACCTGTTATTCCTTTCAAGGTGTCCAACATCCTAAAGTACTTGTTTCCAGTACCCAAAGAAGACAGTAAACGTGTTATCACATTTGCCAACCAGGATGATTTCATTTCTTTCAGGTAAATAATGCAGTACTTCTGTACAGAAAATGGCAGTATACACTCTTTAGTTTGGGAGAAAGTCTATAAGAAGATTTGATTGATTCAAGTATTGACGATATGTCTTCATTTTACAGACACCACACATACAAGAACACAAATCACAAAAATGTTGAGTTGACAGAAGTGGGGCCCAGATTTGAAATGAAATGTAAGTCCTGAAAGCTTACTCTTGTATTGTTGTAGCACATTTTGAACCCGTAATATTTACAAAAATATATAGTTGACTAATTCCCCTTTCTTTCTATAGTGTATATGATTAAGCTTGGCACCCTGGAGAATGAGAGTACAGCGGATGTTGAATGGCGCCATCACTCATACACGCACACTGCCAAAAAGAGAAAGTTTCTCAGCGTCGACTAGTGGTCTAGTCTCCCCCTCTCTAAACATGGGGATGTACTTTGCTATTTAATTTATGCTGAATGGAAATGTTACCTGATATTGTGGTACCTTTGTGCAACCTACCATATTTTGTACTTTGGGTGTATTTACACCCATTGGACAAACGTTATGAATAAACACTGCTTTGAAACATCCATTTTGCGTTTTGTTTATTGGTGCAATCAATGTATTTACACACGTGCATATTTATATTACATTACTTTACTCAACTTATTCGCCTGATGATGTAGCACCAAATTTTAACTACGACTGTCCAGAGGGCGGCGGTAATGCGTATTTTCAGGTTGCCGAAACCTGCTAAACTTCAGATACACACAAAGAAGAAGAAGGAGTCGCCCATCGCTACTTCACAGAGAATCTTGTTGAGAATTCAAGATGGCAGTTTCAGGTGAGACTTGATCCCAAAGCTAAACAACATTAAACTGTTTATTTGTCACGATTTAGAAAATGTACACGGTCAACTGTTTAGTGCAATGGATTACTGTGCAAAATAGAATTAAACTGAGTTTTAGTTGATGGAAACGAACGGCAGATGTGGCTAGCTGGCGCGCTACTGTAGTAGGCTAGACTTGCTATTACAATACTAACGTTAGCTGGCTAGCGTTAGCCAGTTAATCCCTTTCTGCTGTAAATCTGACAAGTACTTCATAAGTATAGCACGAAAAAACACCTGACATGATTTAAGAAGTAATTAATAACGAAGCCTTGTCGATGCAGTATTGTCACTTAGGTAAAATGTCACAAATAGTTTTTTAAGCCTCATTCACTAAGGGACTACTGACAAACATGGCCTCCAAAATTTCGAAATGTCATATTGCTAGCCAAGCAGTCAAATTATTCTATGCTAAGCTACGGTTCCAATTGCTCTGTTAGTTTTACTGATTTGCGGCCATATGTGATGCCTAAAAGTGCATCAGCTCAGACCTATTTCGAATGAGAAACAAAAGGTCTGTCGCGTATATTAAAGTTAGCCAGCTTTTCAAGTAGATCAGCAGCAGGGAGCTGTCAAATTATAAGTCCAGGACACGGCAAGATAGAGTTCCCGATTGCACTGAACACTAACTAGATGGTCTGATGTAGCGTTTAGTTACTAAATATCCATATTGTCAACAATTTACCCTTAGTCTGATTGCTAGGTTGGTCCCTACTTTGGCTGTGTTGGAGTCGCAAACCTATGCACCCCCAAATTGTAACCAGGATTGTATTGGAAGATGCAGTCGATCAATAACGAGTGGCTTAATTCATGCATTCTTTTTTCTGCTGACCATCCCTAGTTACTTAGCAATGAAATATATTCTGGTCATATGCAATACCAAGAAAAGTCCTTCAAGAGAAATTGGTCTGTCCCTGTCCAATCTATAGGCCTTATGCCAAATGTTATCTGATTGCAGTGTCTGCACTAGATTACAGTTGGATTTATAACAGTCTTTCCTAAAGTATCTGGAACTCAAAGGACCTCATTAACGCAGATAGAGACGCATAGTGGAGAGGGTTCGCAACATATCTAATCCAGTGTCGTCTCAGGTTCCAGGTAAAGGGCTCACTCCCTCGGTCCCCCCCCAGTGCATGAAGTTCTCCTGCAGTTGACGTGACCTAGTGCTGCCGCCTCCTGTTCTCCTGCCTTCCACCATGTCCTCCACCTCCTCTTCCTGCTCCTCCTCTGGAGAGACCAGCCCAGAGGATGTTCCCCGAGGCGGGGGCACCATCAGAGTCTACCTCCCCAACAAGCAGAGAACAGTGGTAAGGCAGGCCGACCGCCCTGGGTACTTCAGCTGTGCCCGGTCACTTGTGTCTTTGCAGCGAAATTGTCTCTCAACGAACTTGCCGTTTTTAACAGCTTTGGAGGTGTTGACAGTTGGTGTTATATGTGCCAGCTGGTGCTTGTTTCTGTGTCCTCTGAAATGTTCTTCCTTTTGAGAAACCTTGGAAACAGACTGCCTTGTATATTAGTGTTCAAACAGATATGGTTCAAGTTGTGCTTTATTGTCATCATGCTACATACAGTGGAACGAAATGTCGTGCCTCACAGAGCCACGGTGCTACAGAAGTACAGACATACAACAGTACAGGCAAACAACAATCAATTTAAAATAAATATAACAATTTTCCTATATACAAACTAAACAAGGTACAAACTATACAAACTGTACGAATACTTACCGATGTGCATGTGTGAAGAGTAATTGTACATGTGCGAAGAATATGGAGTGAGTGGAGAATATGGTGAATATGGTGTGTGGCAATCATCTTAAAAGGAATATATTTAAAATGTATGTACTCTGGCATCGCTTATCCATAGGATAACTAGAATTGCTGAGCGTTTTCACGAAACGCTCATTGAAATGGTCGACGTTGTGTGCGAAAACAGGTGAACGTTCGCCCGGGACAGACGGTATTTGACAGCCTGGATAAAGCCCTCAAAGTTCGGGGCCTGAGCCAGGACTGCTGCGCTGTATTTCGACTCCTGGAGGGGTACGTTTGTTCATCAGTCTTCTGTTGCTCCATACAGAAGCAGGAGTTGTGGTGCTGGCTAAACAGACAAGTGTACGTCAGTATAGCTGGTGTTGCAGTCTCAGAATCCTCTTGCCCATGGTTTGAATCGAATTCCGTAATATTTAAAATTGAATTATTATTGTTAAACGTTTTAGTGGTATTGTTTAACCCTTGTGCTCTCTTCACATTCTACAACTCCCCCTGTCCTTAAGGGTCATAAAGGCCCCGCCTTCAACCCTGAAATAAAGCAGGTTAATTACATTTAGACCCTGTACCCTGTTGGACACATGAGTCAGAAAGATTTAGTTTGGTCTGAGCGTGTGCATTCAACATAGTTTCGAGTCATTCTGGCCCCCCGAAGAGCGCACAAAGGTTAAGTGTGTGCAAAGGGTTTTATTCTCCAGGCTCCCCCTCACGGTTCTCCTGTCCTCCTCGCAGGCGCAAGAGGCTGACAGAATGGAACACTGACATCACCCCACTGGTGGGGGAGGAGCTTCTGGTGGAGGTGTTGGATGACGTCCCTCTCACCATGCACAACTTCGTAAGTCGGTGGCCTCTCAGGGCAGCGTGGCGGAGGTTCGGGATTAAAGATGGCCCGCGGCGGGTTTCAGGGCGGTGCAGACACCTGCTGTCCTTTTGGTCCTGACTTTTATTTTTAGGAAGTATTTTTGTGGCGATTCGGGGCCATTTTCGTAAGGGGTGATTCTGTGCCACGAAAAAATCAGCAAAAATCTCGATGTGCTTTATAGAGTTTGTGATACTAGGTGAAATAATGCTTCCCTAGGTTGACTCCAGTATCTGTATACTTCAGACCCTCTGGCTGTGTTTAATAAACAAAAGAAACATTTAGATGTGTGTGTTGCTGAGGATCGCACCTCACCACCCACACTGATCCCATGTCACGTTTCCAGGTACGTAAAACCTTCTTCAAACTGGCTTACTGCGACTTCTGCCACAAGTTCCTCTTCAACGGCTTCCGATGCCAGACTTGTGGCTACAAGTTCCACCAGCACTGCAGCAGCAAGGTGCCCACCGTGTGTGTCGACATGGACACCATGACCAAACGGTTAGTCCTCCATGGATATACAGGCTACGTCAACACCCCCTCCCTCCTCCTTCCTACCAGCGTAGTTTAGATCCCCCGCGCCCCCCCCCCCATGTCCGTGTTCTCGTTGTGCATCGCCCACCTGTCCGCCCTTCACATTTTTTTCCGTGTTTCATCCGTGTGCTGTATGTTCCTTGTCCAGGTGTGGGCCCAACCCCTGCACAGACGAGGGGTATCCTCAGATATCGATACTGTTGCCAGACAACTCCATATCCCAGAGTGACATAGCCTTAACCCCAGAGCCTCCTGGGTAAGCAGTTGTTCACAGCAGATAAGGCGAGGGAGGCGCGTTAAGCGGGAATGCTCCTCGAGCCATAGCGTGTAGAGGCTGGAAAGGGGGGACCAACTTGGTTAACGTCCCCCCCCTTGCCTCCCCCCGGGTGGCTTTGTTCTCGTTGGTATTTCTCGCAGGCTTAATCTGCTACCCCCCAGCTTGGCCTTCCACTTCCCCCTCCCTGGTGGCGAGGGCCAGTCCTTGCAGAGACACCGCTCCACCTCCACCCCCAACGTCCACATGGTCAGCACTGTGGGGCCTGCAGGCACCAGCATCATAGAGGTCAGCCCTGCATGCTACCTCAAGCCACGTGGGTGCGGCCCGCGCCTTTGCCATCCGAGTTCCAACTCCATTTTATAACTCCTGTTTTCTCTCTCTCTCTCTCTGCCCCCCTTAGGAAGCAGTAAAGCTCAACAACACCATGGGTAGGAGTTTGCATTTCACCTTTCCATATTTCCGCCACCAATCCCACCGCTCATCACAGCCACGTTGCTGTTATGTTTCATAAATTATCAGCAGTCTTTTTTGGGGGGGCTATTTAAAATTTGTGTGTGTGTGTGGGATGGGGTTGTATCTCCAGGTCCGGAGCCTTCACCCAAGCCCTCGACCAGCCCCCCCTCCTCCCTGGGTTCCCCAGGCAGAAGACCTCCTAAATCCCCCTCGGAGCACAAGGAGCGCAAGCAGTCCTCCTCCGACGACAAGAAAAAAGTGGTATGCGCTTCCAAACCACCTCTCTCCCTCCCCCTTCTCCCCATACACTCGTGTGTATCTGGGGAGCTGTGCTAAGTGTCCTGCCCGTTCCAGCACCGGGGCTACAGAGACTCCAGTTACTACTGGGAGGTCCACTCGCGGGAGGTCACCATCCAGAAGAGGATAGGTGCCGGCTCCTTTGGGACTGTCTTCAAGGGCAAGTGGCACGGAGACGTGGCCATCAAGATCCTCAAAGTGACGGAGCCCACCCCGGAGCAGCTGCAGGCTTTCAAAAACGAGATGCAAGTCCTTCGGTAAGCATGTGGTTTCATGTTGTTGTTGTTTTTTGTCTGTCCGTCCGTCTGTCCGTCCGTCCGTCCGTCTGTCCCCCCACTCCACCTTGACACAAAGCGGGCCCCGTCTTGGTGTCATTTGTGATACAAGGGAGAGTTCTGTGCTTAATCTACCAAGATTCCAGTTGTGTGAAAGTCACGATGACAGCTCTGAGGGAAAAATTGCATTTAAGGAGTGACTAATTCTCGCCTGTCATTGGATGTCTTCTCTCTCTCTCTCTCTCTCTCTCTCTCTCTCTCTCTCTCTCTCCCTCCCTCCACCCCCACCTCCCTTTTCACTGTGCAGAAAGACACGCCATGTCAACATTCTGCTGTTCATGGGTTTCATGACTAAGCCCAACTTCGCTATAATCACCCAGTGGTGTGAGGGCAGCAGCCTGTACCGCCATCTGCACGTCAGCGAGACCAAGTTTGACACCATGCGCCGCATAGACGTCGCCAGGCAAACGGCGCAGGGCATGGAGTAAGACAGACTTCATCTGACTTGATGCTGGTCTCCTGAATTCATTCAATCAGTCTTCTGTATTTTTATATAGGTGTCTTCTAAAAAAAAAAAAAATTTTTTGCTTTGCTTTTCCAAGCATTTCTACAAATAGTGTTGATGTTGACCATTGTCATTGTCAATCTCTTGCCCTTTTTCAGCTATCTTCATGCCAAGAACATCATTCATAGAGACCTGAAATCCAACAGTATCCTTTTTAATGCCAGGGATGTGCTTTTCATAGCGAGATTTCTTTTTGAAAGAATTAGACACAGAATCTTGGCCTCGTACAGTAAGGAACCGTAAATTAGATGGCTCGTGGAACGCAGAACATTTCTCCAGACAGGCTGAATGAACACTGCTGTAGCTGCCGGTTACCACAAACAACTGCTCTTCATTCATCTTAAAGGAACTTAAATGACAAACTGAAATCACCTTCAATATGAAGCGTGCACATCGATGCTGTCTGGTGTGAGGACAGGGACGTTGGGGGTGGGGGGGAGACCGTCAAGGCATGCGTGTTGGCCACCCCTGTCGCCTTGCTCCTTATCACTTCTGCTAGACATCTTCCTCCACGAAGGTTGGACCGTGAAGATTGGGGACTTTGGCCTGGCCACGGTGAAGTCTCGCTGGACGGGCTCCCAGCAGGTGGAACAGCCCAGCGGCTCCATTCTCTGGATGGTGAGTGGCTAGCCCACAGGCATCAGGCTCGACGGTTCTGCCGTGACGTCAAGTATGGCGACTTGTAAAGCGCCACCAGTGCTTCCTGAGAGCGTACCGAGCTAGCCCGTGTCATTTGCATCGCAGGCGCCGGAGGTGATTCGAATGCAGGATGCCAACCCCTACACGTTCCAGTCAGACGTGTACGGCTACGGGGTGGTGCTGTTTGAGCTCATGTCAGGGACGCTGCCTTACACCAGCATCAACAACAGAGACCAGGTAAAGTCCTTTGATGCATTTCGGAGCCTTCGAAAGCAGCGGCAGCAAAAAATACACGAATGAGCAGAAACCCAAATCTTTTGACCGACTTGTCGCCCACTTCTCGTCCTCTTCTCCCCGCGTCACTCAGATCCTTTTCATGGTTGGGCGTGGCTACCTGTCTCCTGACCTTAGTAAGATGTACAGTACCTCCCCTAAGTCCATGAAGAGGCTCATCATTGACTGCCTGAAATTCAAACGCGATGAGAGGCCTCTTTTTCCTCAGGTAAACCCGACACCCTCCCTACACTGCCCATCCGGCAGCTCGTTCTGGAATCGTCATGTGAAACTTGACTTACCCAAGTTGTAGATTCGAATCATATTTAATCTATGTGTCATGTTGTTATTGCTTTTTTGTTTTTTTATGACATGTTTACTCGTAATTCTTTTTCGGATTTCAACTTTTTTGTTTGTTTTGTTTGTTAATGTGTCTGCAGATCCTGGTAGGCATTGAGCAGGTCCAGGATCTGTTGCCAAAAATCGAGCGGAGTGCCTCGGAGCCCTCGCTGCACAGGGCCGTCCATGCAGAGGACCTGAATCCGCTCCTGTTCCACACCACCCGGCTCATGCCCCTGTGAAGCCCTACCCTCTGGGAAGCCCCATTCAGGGGAGCCAACAACTGCTTGGCTTAACGACCATCACCTGCCAATGCTGCAGCATTTTCACGGTGTAGAGAGAGAGAGAGATAGAGGGAGCACTGACAGTAGTCCATTCCACCACACATTCCCCCACTCCCCCATATTCCCTTTTTGCCCTCCCCCCCCTTCCCCCCACCTTCTTCCCCTTCCCTTGGGCAAAAAGTTGGAGCATTGTCCAAGTCGAGTGGCGCCTCTAGACGGAGCCTCCTTCAACACGTGGTGCATCTGGGAGGCTGAAGACAGGCCCTGCACGTCGAGCAGCACTCCCTCCCCCCCCTGCTGATATGCCCAGGCAGGTTGGTGTGCGGTCCGTGCTGGAGACCCCTACATTCCTGTCAGGATTTCTCAAGGCTGCTTTTTGGGGCGGACACTTCTTCTTTTTTTTTGGGGGGGGGGGGGCTTTCAAAGAGCAGGACAGAAAAGACTCTGAATCTGATGGGGTTTTAGTTTTTTTTCCAAGTGATTGTCCATTTTCCATTGAGCTTTTGTTGATTCGTAGTTCCTTGCAGTCTTAGTATACATACACATGTATGTGAGTATACACACACACACACACACACATTTAGTTAAATTGCTGCTATAACATTGATTGGTATGCCACGGACACCAGCCGTATGGGACTCGAGCAACACGGCACAATTGTCTGAGCACAGTAACATTTCCGAACGGCTCGCATAGTCGCCGTTCAAAACGTCGAGCTCTGCATTGCACAGCATCAAGTTACTACACGGCCACGAAAGCTGAAGTCTTAACAGCTACTGGCCGAGTATTCCTGAAACCGTGCTTGCATCTACCTTGATGTATACATTGCACCACGGAGCAGCTACTGATTGTTTTGAGGTGGCGTTCAGACAACGTTTCCTCGCATATCGTTAACCAATATGGCACCTGCACACCCGGAGTAAAGGAGTCCTTGCGTTCCAAGAGAGCTCCTTTCCCAGACACATTTCTTAAAGTCATCTGGCCTGGTGTTGCAAACTTGTCTTCAAGTGTTGATTTGATTTTTCTCCTTCACCATAGGGAATGTTCACAGCTCAGGTGAATGGCATTGTCTGGTGCAAAGAGCAGTTTCGGAATGGATGTTCCATATTGATTTGTCTGCTAGCTCCAGCAAGTGGTTTCAATCGAGCAGCCTTAATAGAATTAGTGGCGTCTTCACTCGTACCCGAATGGCAGTGTAGTGGAGTCAGGTTTTTATTCCAAATCATTGTGAGGTGGATTATTGTCAATCGTGTGATTATATATAAAAACAAATATATATATATATATTTATATATATATATATATATTTGAAATCCAGCTTTTCAATAGAAGACACTTAATGGAATTTTCAGCTGTTTGGAACAGTCGCAAGCAAATACAAGCCACATTTTTTCTTTGCTGTACTATTTTGTACTGGTGTTAACACACTGCTGTTGCTGAGGCTACATGCTAGCACAGGCCACTAGTTGCTGCTGAGCAATGTTTTCACTTATTGATGTTGAGTTTGGTGGCTGCTTTTATCCAGAGGGTCTGTTTATCGAAGTACAGATGATTTCAAGCGGTCGCCTCAAATAAGAGCGCTTCAGGATTTTGCTAACCAGCCAGTTATCTTAAGGAGGGGAGTTAATCATCGGGTGTATGCGGTGGTTGTAGGCTAGTTCCTCTCAAACGTGTTGGGTGTTGACGTTATTTATAAGAGATATGTTTGCTTATTTCAGTGCTCCATGGTGCAATGCAGAGTACATTTCTGTTTTGCTGAGGCTCCTCGATGGTCACTTTAGTTTTAGCATCCTGCATCGGTCAAGCTAACAGTAACTGTGACAGTAACCCAGAATGGGTACGCTTGATGTTCTCTATGCTGGCAAAAGGCTTGACGTTAGAGGGTGTGATTTTGTCCATACTGTATTTGACGTGGTCAACTTTTTAACAAGTGCAGAGCTTATTGGGGCGGGGCAGGGCAGGGGAGGGGAGGGGGTTAGTAGTTACTGAACATTTGCAGGACTGACAGCTTTTGTAAGAAGCAGATGGAGATTTTTCAACCGAGATGTTTTCAAGTTTCAAATCAATAAGAGGAAGGGCTGGGTACCTTCCTTTTATTCCAGTTATGATGGTGGTTGCGGTTGGGTAAGGATCTAAAAAGCCTCGTCCAGGGCTTTGGTGACACAAGAATTGGGGAACGGCTTTTTTTTTCTTTTTTTTTTCTTATCTTATTTATTGATGTCTTTGCGGATTGTATGAATCTGCTGTTCTTGGATCTGTCGGGGTGGGCGAGATGTTTGTTTACTGACAGAGGTCCCTCTTTGCAACATTTAAGTCATAGTTAGGGTTCTTTCTGGTCTAGAATGTTCTTCAAGGCACGGTACTGTCTCAAACTACTTCTCCAACTAGCTTATTTCTCAAACTCTAGCCACGAGTGTGGCTAACAATGGCAACCTACTGACAGTAGATGGCTATAAAGGCAATAAAGATTCATTCACATGATCATTGCAAAGTACAGTGACTAAATTACATTTTCTTCCCAAGGGCATGTATCATTTGTTGTATCTATTGTGTAGATTACAGGAGAAATTGAGTAGGCCAATGGCTGAAACGCATCTCTCCAAATGAAACGTTTGACAGACTTGTAGCAATAGAGCTAGCAAGAAGAGATGAATTTGTTTTCCAGTGCATGTAGAGCTATACATGATGCAAGCAGAGTATCTAATGTGTCTGATGGAGTGGCTTTACCATAGTGTAACATCATACTTTCCTTGATTTCTCTTGACTGAAAGTTTGGATGTTTTTAATTGAGGTGAATACGAGAGTATCGGAGTGCGAGTTGAGTTGACTGCATGCCTTTCTCTTCCAAAGAGCACAGCGTTTCGTCTGCTGTCTGTTGAGAGGAGAGTTGGAGGAAAGGGGTAGGGGGAGCCACATGGACCAAAATTAAGTAATATACGGACTTCCCTTCAAATCAAGTCTGCAATAAATGCATGATATCAGATGGTAGATTTTAGCGTTTCAAGCGAGTAATGGCAGGGGTAATTGGGGTGGGGACGGAAACAAGACCAACTCGACAGCGGTATATTATAAAGCAGAAATAAGAACAAGCGAGCTGTGTCAGTAGTTTTGCATATCTAGGTGAACTGCAATAATTGTGTGCGTATAGTTTGAGGTATCAGGGGTGTTCTGTTTGCAATAAGTGGTATATTCTGCTGTGTACAGTTACATTTTTTTTTTATTACAAAACTGTACCTTGTTTCTATTTTTGTGTGATGGTTTGAAAAGAACAAAATTATTTTAAAATGTAAAAGAAATCTTTAGTATTTTTGTAGGTTTTTGTCTTAAAATATTGAGGATGCAGGATTTTATTCTTTAAATAAAACTGTGGAAAACTTTCAGAACTCCTGTTTATCTGGTACAATTCAAATGGTTGATTTCACTAACGATAGTTTAACCTTCTCGTAGATGCTTTTGGCTGGTCCCTTTTTATCCAAACGAAACTTTGGTTTAGTTCAACTTGTCTAAAAGAAGAAGTAGTAGTTATAACCTGGTGGCAGGAAACTGTGACAATTGCTTTCACCTCCTCAGTGTTCTCTGTGGTAAACGATCAGCCATGATGAACAGGAAACAAATGACAACCATCTTGTGATCATGTAAGAGACGTACACTTTTTAATTTGTGTCCAAAGTTTAGTCTTAAGGGCAAGCAATAAAAACATGACATGAAAAGATTAAGATATTTACAATAATGGTTGATATAATTAATCACACAACAGAAAACACAAACATGTAAAAAGAAAAAGCTATTTCTGATATTAAATTGATCTCTATAATGTTTGCCCTGTAGTTCTTTAATTTCACAACTGTTAATAATTGAGAAACTTCTAAGCATTTATTTGTGATTACTGTACATTTTCACCTCACCTGTTAGTACCATCAACATTAATATCCAATCCATATTTTTTTATAAACCTCA
Organism: Plecoglossus altivelis; assembly: GCA_036571765.1. NCBI lineage: Eukaryota > Metazoa > Chordata > Actinopteri > Osmeriformes > Plecoglossidae > Plecoglossus > Plecoglossus altivelis. The sequence goes on along the minus strand of BROE01000008.1, from coordinate 8,995,983 downwards.
AACATGTTTTTTTCAAAAGCTCATTCCAGGGGAGCTGTAATTGTATGTTTTATTAACAGACTTGACAATATCATAGATGGGGGGGGGGGGTTGTTAGTGGAATAGTTGCTTTATAATTTGTATCCGAGTCCAGATCGGCTGATGTGACAAAATATGGTCATGGAGAAGCACATCCCCAGAACCTGCCAACACACACAGATAGAAGGCTTCAATAGGTGCAAATGTAGAATAGTACTAACAAATAAAAAAATGGCCATACCTCAATGATGCAGAGCACTATCACCGCAATCCCGACGCCAAGGAAGTTCTCCTCGAACCAGACCTTCAGTTTAGTATAACAACCCTGCCATCAAAGACAGAATGAGTCATAATGTCTCTTGGTTTGAGCCTATACACTGTGCTTAGGCTAATGCATGAGTCTGCTTAATGGTGGCTAACACCACCACTGTTACAAAAAAGAAGAGATGAGACATACCTCATTCCAGAATTTGGTGCAAGAGGTTGCTTCACAGCAGGACATTGGTGGTTTCCCCATCCAGTCCGAGACATTGTAAATTCCACAGCAACTGAGCTGTATATATACATACATGAAAAGTTATGGAGAGCAGATTCTCTTTTTGTTTATTAAAATTTATGAAGAATCAGAATAATAATTGCTACTCACCGTCGTCTGAATGATATCCCAGTCGTCTGCTATGTCGGTTGAATTTCCACTTTTCCCATTTCTGATGGACTTCTGCAGGCTTTTTTGAAGATCTTCTTGCAAGAATCTGTTGATCTAAACACAGATTGCCTCAGTAGGCTTTTATAACAATGTGCTAATGGACAAGCAAAGTGTGCCTGTCCCGTAGCATGTTTCAGTATATCTTAAAAGGTACAGTGAATTGCCATTCATGGACCAATACAATATAGCACATTTTCTGTCGCTCTGCCTCATCCTCACTGCAAACCTTTGCCCATGTCCTTACCTCTGTCTCTTTAACCAGCATAACACAGGCTGCTGCCAGCTCCACCACCATCAAGATAAACATCAGGATGAAAAACTGGGAAGAGATGGACAAAAAACATGAAATCAGCAACAAAGCATTTACTCTGAAGCGTACACCTATTTCATGAAACAAATGCGTAGTATCGTGCCGACGTCGAAGCCTCATTTAATTCATGCTCGTGTTGATGATAGTGCCTTTTTAGAGGGTGACTATTTTGAAGTGAGATTGAATCGCGTCGTGGTGTCACGCACAGTGATGAGGAGACAGCGGTTCTCCTTCAGGGCACCGAGGAATCCCAGGAAGGATACGCAGGTGATGATGATGCCAACGATGAAGAGAACATTGGCAAGGTTCAGAGAACCCAAGGAGGGAATAAGGGACGACACCCTTGAGTTCATCATCATATACAGTCCGAAGCCAAACACAGCTGTTCCACACATCTGCCACAAATATCACAAAGACATCAAGAAATATCATGAAATTGTGAAATGAAAGTACCATCCAAGTGTAATACTCAAATTGAGTGTGCACTTCATCTTTGTGCAGCATGTTTAACATCATCAAACAAGGTTAAATGAATGGCTTGATGTTTGGGATGCTTACAAAGAACAGAAAGTTGACCAAACACATGGTGTATTTCAAACACTTGAGGCAAGTTTGAGCCATCTTCAAAAGTGAATATTAAACCTGTGGAAGAAAGCAAGCCATGTTCAGAGACTCATACAAGTGATTAGCTCTTTGACACGTCCTAGATATTTACTTTTAGAAATTGAGAGAGAGAGAGACACCAAACTTTGACTTCCTCCTTTTCCTTCATACAAAATGCATCATGTCTCACGAGGGTAACAAATGTCAAATCAAGAGGAAGTGAATGTTCTGACTGTTCTGTAACATCCTTTTCTGTCACACTTTACGTTTATCTAAACAACCAGGCACAACACACGACACAAACAATTTTTCACAAAAACAAATTAGGTTATCATAATGAGGAAAACATATAATATGTAGTTTAAAATATATCTAAAAAGATTGTAGAGCAACCGATGACAGTTTTGAGAAACATGGGTGGGGTTTTCATCTGTGTCACATATCAAATACAATATCGAATGTAAACCAGACTATTATTTATTAAATGTTATAAAAATGTTACAGTATGCTAATAATTTTAATTTATAAAAATTACCAATAGTTGATAATAAAGAAGAATATAACACCTTCACTATTTTAGAACAAGCCTCAAAAAATAGTTCTTACCTTATCAGATGAAATTGCTTTCTCTGTTAAAAAGAAAAGCTCTTAATTGATTAAATGTTCTGCAATGTTCCTGCCTTTACTGCCTGAACTTGTCAACTTGCCTATGCGCTGTTATCAAGGTTCTGTGGTGTGTAAAAAGGCAGTGTTAACCTAACATTAAGAGGTTGATCTACTTCCTTATTTTTTAGAAACAGCAGCACATGTATGACTGACAACGTTAGGGGGTTTCTTAAAAGGCACAGCTGGGGAGAAACCAATGAACAAATTTAAATAATATTAAAAAGGATGATCAAACTCTAACCATTCTTTCTTTTTTAATAATAATGAACATTTCAAATATAGCATTTTTTTAAAACCACATTTTTTATTTATCTTTGAAAGTTATTTTAATTTTTTTTCCATACATGCATGTTTTAGATAAACACAAAGTTATGTACGTCGATATAAGACTATTTTAATTATATATCCAATCTTTCCAATCCGAGTCATGACACATGAGAAGTATTTTAATGAAGTACTCTGGATAGTTAATTGTCCTATTGTCTCTTTTCACTGGTAAGCAAGACCATTTTGGCTGAAGTAGCAGAAGACGGGGATGCTGAAACACAGGCAAATGAACTGTAAAAGAAAAACACACAGACAAAAACAGGCACGTTTTGGAGTCGGGTCTCAGCGATATCAAACATTATACTCAACACATGAAGACATACGCAGCTACTTTTAAAATACACCAAACAAAACGGCATCACTCACACAATTTAGAAGAAAGGAGCCTGGCACTTCTGGTAAATATGTATACATAGAAATTGATACAGAACAGCAAATACTATACGCACGTGCAAAAATATCACAGATATGGATGTGTACCTGTATTATGAACAGAGAGACGACCCCCGCACCGGTGCTTAGAAAATCTGCTGCAAACCAGTTCCTCAGCTTTGAATGACAGCCCTGAAACAGATTTTGTTCATGCCATTTTGAAATGAACCTGACCTAGATTCCTTATTGTTCCATTTCGATTTGATTCTGTTAGAGAAAAAGCATCCATTCCAAAATGACAAAAGACTTGGTGGAAGATGTTTCAAACCCCCTTCCATAGGGATGCGCTTCACCACCGTTATCTAGTGGTGTACTGGGAGAACTGCACTTGTAATATTCATTTTAAACCACTAGATAGCAATATTGAAGCGCAGCCCAATGGCACTGTCGAAAAAGTGGCCTTTAAAAAACCCTTTTACAGAGCTGAGCTTCACCACTCCCGTCTAAGTGGTGTACTTTGAGAACTGCATTATCAATTCTCACTTTAAACCACTAGATGGCAAAATTAAATTATGCTCTTGTAGACAACCCGGTTGAGAAACTCACTCAGTCAAACTTCGTTTTTAAAACTGGCTGATGTGTCTTAAATAAACTGCCCCAAGCACACTCATTCTAATTTAGATATTGAGATAATTTCCTGTGTCACTCTTCCTACTGATCCTCCTCCAGTAGTGCAGAACAAACTATACTGCCATGTTGATAATATGGTATTGCCTTCAACTATATTTGTAAAGCAATATGATATTGCGGTACTGACACATATAAGGGCCTACCTCTGGCCAGTTCGGTTGAGGGACGATGTTGCAGGGGTTTCTCGTGCAGCATGACACAGGTACATTTCCCTCCCAATCTGCTTCTCCATGGACCCCACAGCACTGAAACTGGACAGAACCCACCACAGTAAGTGCTTTTAACAAGCTTAGCTGTTCAATGGTTCATATCTGAACAGCCAAATAATGCATTACTATGACTTATATTACGTTAAAAAAAACTTTAGGTGATAGTTGCAGTCAGCACTCACAGTGTGCTGGACTGAATCGAACTCATATTGAATGGCCAGATTCCTGTCGGGAGATGAATGCTTGTAAATCTCCAGACTTTTCACCAGGTCTTTCTCAAAGTAAGTATCTATCTGTGGAGGACATACACTCAATGTTGCCATGGCAAATGTAATACATTCATTTTTCATTCAGCATGTTTTTTCTAAATCAATGAACTAATGTTCATTGTGTTTTGACTTACCTCTCTGTTGTACACCAAAAAGACACAGGCCATAGCCAGCTCCACCAGCATCAGAATGAATAGAAGGGTGAAAAACTGCAATCACAACATCCCTCAAATTTTTTTTTTTTTACCCAAGGTCACACACAACACTCCAGAACTGTTTCTCTATCTTGGCGACATAGAAAAGGAGTACGCAAACACGTTTGAGGACTGTGTTGAAGTGGGTGGGGTACTAACAGTTATAAGCATGCAGCGGTTTTCCTTCAGGGCTCCCAGGATGCCGAGGTAGCACACGCAGGTGACGATGGTGCCACTGACCACCAGAGTGTTGGCAGGTTGGACAGGCCAAAATGAAGTGATCAGCGAGCTGAACTTGGAGTGCATCATCTGGTACTCTCCGAACGCCACCACAAACGCACCGCACAGCTAGACCGCAACAGAGCACGGAAGCGACATCACAGTCTAATGCTTTCTCCCTCCCCCCTCCCCAGGTTGTTCAAGATATTACAAACAGGAGACTTCGCATTTATCGTAATGTTACTTTTTTGTCATATCGCCTACATACCCAACATAAGACGTTAAGGAAAACCATTGTGGTTTTCCAGCAGTTTACACAGGAACGATTCATTCTTCTTTGGTTTGGCTGTCCGTCAGAGAAGCATGAAATAATCCGATTATAATGTTTTACCGTAAATTCAATTTAATATTACATTTATTTGAAACTCCTCTCATCTTCAGAGAGTAGTGTGAATGCAAGTGGGCAGAATAATCCGAGCTAAAGGTGGTGGAAGTGTTTACCACATATCTGTGTTTGGTATGACAACATTGAGCATGGTGCCACCAAGACCAATGCAGTTCTACTTCTCTAATGGAATACGAACATTGCTGTATTTCATTCCATAGTATCAGATCTTTAATTTATAGATTTAATCATTCAATCAAACAGGAGTGACAATCAGTCAAAGTTAAGTACCATGTATTTTACAAGTGTGATTCAGTTGTATCAGGTGAGATCAAATTTAAAACGGCATTTGATGGCTGAGGAAATTAACTGCACTTCTGTTTTACAATATGCTATTAGAAACTGGAATACATATTCAAGCCCTACCTTAGATGACACTATCCACTGGTTAACAGAGTGGGACCAGTTGAAGTGGTAGATATAGTCTCCAGGTACGTCTCGCTGATTCCTTGAACGTTCTGGCTATAAGGTGAGGGCTGAAGGTGGCAGAAAAGGGAGGGTTGGAGGAGGCGCTATGCAGTGTTCTTTTTCCAGAACATTCCACCATCCAGGCCTCACAAGAGGTCGTTTCCATTGATATACAGAATGAATGACTAACTCGAACACCTGTACCAATGCATACAGTTCCTCAGTGTTTAAAGTGATAAGGACATGAAGACACTAACCAGATGGGTTGAGTGGAGATTTGACCATTGTTTGAATAGTTTGCGCCAGTGCAAATTACCTTTCCATTTACTGTGATAATTGTGGGCCACCAAACCCAATCAACTAAAATGGTTCCAAGTAGAACATCTGTGTTGCTTGTTATGGTTAGAATTATAACAACAAATATATGTAAATAAAAATATGTATATATATGGTATATATTTACATATAAATTCCTCACTATGATCATACAAAGGTTTATTCAAAAAGGGTTTGACACAGTAACACACCAGTGCTCATTCTCATTAAAGACTAACAAAATAACATCACAGCAATAGATTTAAAACGAGCTTTGATGAAACCCAATGAGCATTCACATTTTCATCACCCCCAATCATACCTCTTTAAATAATCACGCATTTGTATTGCAACGAGATGGCTTGGGACAGGACGCAATCAATTGTCCCCTCGAACCACCGGAATCCCTGTCATGCTGTCCAGTGATGAGTTATAAAAAGGACGTCATCAAAGTAAACATTTTGTATGTGACAATATACGCGGTCTGTTCCATCCGGTTCAGGACCATTTGGCTAAGACAACGGTGATGAGCTTCCGGGGAAGATCTATACAGCGTTGAGATGGCAAACAATAGCTAGTGCGTTCAAACGCGAATCTGCACACCACCTTCAATGAGCCTGGCTCACAACGGACATCAGACACTAGAAACCTGATGCTTTTCCTTTGACAAAACGACACACAAAGACGATGCAAAACAACAAACACTTTCACAGCTGGAAAAAAAAATCTTTAGATTAGCAAAAGTAATGGATCAACAAGATCACAGAAGGCATTGCATTAATCACTTAGAATAAATATGCTCATCCTTCGGTAGTAAGACAACAGCTTTGCAACAAACGTTTTGCGGGATTACATCAGCATTGTGCTCAGAATGACAGCTAACAGGGAAACCGACAAGTGTGCAACACAGAGATTTTTTTTTCTTCCCATCTCTAATGTATCGATCAAACAGAGAAGTAAGGTGGAGTGGTACATTCCATAGGAGACAAAGAAAATATGGTTTCACAAAGACAGGGTTCCTCAAACCATTGGTACTAGTTAGGGTATACCTAGTTTTGGGCCTGAACTAGGCACTTAAGCTCACAGTACACATCACTTGTTCACTGGACACATGATCAGGGGCACATCAGTGCCATTGTAAAGCCAGCAGAGCATAACACTAGAATGATCAGAAACTATAGACACAGAGGACAGAGCACTCTTGTTGCAGCCATTATGTTCACGGTCTAAAATGTTGATGCAGCCAGTGTCCTAGTTTTCAGCTATTAGGTCTGTCTCTTTAGTGTTGTAGTAAGAGATGACTAACACTGTAGTGAAAATAACAGGTTGAGATGAATATTGAAATTTATGATGAACCGAATCACTCCTCAGTGCTCTCTGCTGAGTGGTCCAGGTTTGTGAGGTCAGTCTTCTCAAGCGAGGTAGCGAAGCGAGGGGTTTTGTTTGGTAAAGCTACGGCAGAACAAAGTGATTGGCGCACTATATGCTGATTGAACAAAAAGGCGTGGTAACTCCAACTGCCTGGCATCCTCAAGTGTTCTAACTGGTCTCAGTAGAACCGCTTGCGGCTGTTCTCCTTCCATCGTCCGTACACGACCACAGCGACCACACCCAGGACGAAGATTCCCATGATGGAAAAGATGACTGTGAAGAACAGCTGGACTCCGCTCATCTCCTCCTCCTCCTGCACCTCCACTGAAAGACAATCACGCACAAGTGTCACACCAATGACCCTGGGATCCGAGGCTAAACCGCGGACTGTACTTTAAAATTTGGGTGGGTAGATTAGTCGAAAAGACGCGTTGACAGCGTTGCTGTTGCACGGCACCTTTGAACTGCCCCATGTTGTCCACGCTGGGGAGAGAGACCTCTTCCTCTTCCTGCTCTTCCTCCAGGGTTCTCGGCACGGTCAGCTGGTACAGCTTCATAGAGATGAGATCATGGTTGTCTGGACACACCATCATAACAAGTGTCAGTACAAAACAACATCCACCAGTCAGAATCTCCATTGAAAAGGTTTGCAAGCAGTATCAGCTTGGTCAGTAGTCATTTATGACTAGTTACAAGTGACCAAACAGTCCACCCCTGACAATTATTGGGAGCCCACGGTTGTGGGACAGTTGGTATCCATGGACATGATAAATTCACAGAGACGGGTAACCATAGAGAGCACAGAGACTGATTGTACCTGAGAGGTCACCGGTTACAGCAGAGGCTCCAAAAAAGTAACCTTGAGGCAGACGTACACCGGACATATCAAAGCAGTCCTTCCACTCACGGTTGCCATCGATGTCCAGCATGACCTGCAGGACAGGGGGTGGAACAGAGAGTGTACAGTGTCTCTGTTGGAATAATGAAACCGGAGGAGGTATGTGTGTGTACGACAGCCCTCACAGTCAGCCTGTTTTTTGAGTATCTGATGAGAAGGGAGGTCTCGTGGTTGATGTTGCGCACCAGCGCGGTGCACCCACCGACCTCGGTGGGCAGGCCATCGCGGTCATGGTCGTAGGCCAGAGTGCCATTCCCCACCATCGCTGACACGTATGGGAACACTCGCTGCGGGCGTGCGGGAGCAACCCAGAACAGAACAGGAGGTAAAACTGTGTTATGGAGGGAACGGAACCGTACAGGGATTTCAAATCTCAGGAAAACAGGAATGTCTGGGGCAAAGGCTTCCAATTGCACTTTGCTTTCAGGTAGCCATGCAGCAAATGGCGATAAGTGATTCCTGATGAAACTTCGACCATACTACTACTACAGACACATATCTAATGGGGAATGACAGACTCAAAGTGAAAGGAGTGTTGGTTAAGGTAGACCGGGGACAGTTCATGGAGGGATGATGTTAGGGTGGTTCATTTAACATAGCTACCTGAGTTGCAGGATTTTGCTTCTTCTGCATCTCCCAGTTGGTAGTGAAAAAATACAGGGTGAAGTGGTGATCAGTGGTGCAGAATGGATAGGTGTGTGTGTGTGTGTGTGTGTGGTGCGTGCAGAAAATGTATCCACGGGCAGAATGAGAGTGTGGACAACTGAATGAGGATAGAAAGAAATCACCTCGTGGTTCTTGTTTTCATTGGGGTAAGTGTCCACAAATACACCAAGGCCCGTGAACTGGTTGATGTTCCCAAACACTGGACCTGTACAAAGTGTAATCTGTCATGTGTATTTCATGAAAACCACTGATGTGAAAGCAAGACAGGAACGGCATAATTGGTGTCCTTGTTTTAGTTTTAACTGTGAGAATGACCCTTGGGGGAACATGGGAGACGTGGTACCTATTTGCATGCGTTCTTTGGTGAACCAGAAAGCCATCCCATCTCCATGGAGATTCTTCTTCCCCTGACCGTGAATCTTGAAGTGCACCTGTAGCTCCCAGTCTCGCAAGTAACAAGGCTTAAATACAGTCGCAAGACACACACACACACACACACACACACACACACACACACACACACACACACAATGAAGCATTGAAGGCTGAGTTAGCAGTGTTCTGGAGCACTGAAATAGGATTTAAATCATAGTGTTAATCTGCTTGTGTTGTAGGTTGTAGTTCCAAACTCACAATGCGGCTCCACACAGCACCTTGTCTGCTCTGTAAGTCGGGGGTCAGACGAACTGTCGAGGTGGTGATCATTGCAGTACCCATTAGGTCCCAATGAGATGAACTGGATGAGCCTAGCCCTGGAATTACAAATACGAAGAAGTCACTTGGAAAAATCAAAATATACTGTGACCTAAGGTTCCTTGTTGGAAAAGAACCTTGTTGGCCCAATTTCAAGATAAGTTTATGATTATCTCTCAATAATTTGTAATGACATGGTGTGTCGCTTCCGCGTATGCCATTGCGCAATCAAATGCCTTAAGTGGTATCACTTGTCACCTGAGTTTCGCTAACGGCCTAAGGGCGCACAACCAAACTCTTTACACGATACTTCACAGGCCTAATTCAAAAACATCACTGCTTACGGTATCGTATAATACACTTTCAATATTGACAACCGAAACAAAATCAGAACAGTCAAATGTCTATTGTGAAAACAACACCGAACATTAGCTGGCTCACTGGCTAATAGCTACAGTACTGTACCTTGATATGGCTTTGTCAGCGAGTACTCCCTCTTTAAAAAGTCTTCCATCTCGTATCCATTGTCTGCCAACGATGAGCCAATCAAAAAACACATAACAAAGAACATACAGGTTAATTCATTGATGTTTCGGAGATTACACATTGACAATAATTTCCGAAGACTACTCAGTCGAGACAAAATATAGTTATCCATGGTGGCAGCCATATTGACTAATATTGCTAAGACCGCCCATATTTTCTTCCGGCTTGCTTATTTAAAGGGGCATTCGTAACCCAACAAACCCATATCAAGGATACCCGATAAAGGGTCTGGTAAATTCAAACACATGACCTGCCTGCCAAATCGCACTCGTTTTTACTTTCAACAGCCCAAGTAGGACTAGCAACTGCAGTTGCATTTTCAAGTACTGTTGTTTGAAGTATGAATGTAAATAGGACTTACTTAAGGCCAACAGAAGACATGGGATTTCATTTTGTTTCCTGGAGACAAAAAGAAATGTGAAAAGAAATATCAAATTGTCAATAAGCAGCTCTCCTATACCACAGCTGTTGCCTCTTCATGAAGTTGCTTTTGAGGGCTAAGGACTAACACAAATCAAAAGAATACAGTGGCCATGCAGTGAAAGTAGTGGTGTTGAAGTGGCATCAGGTATCTTCACAATGTCTAAAGTTTGAGTAAAATAGCACAATGGCAGCTTGCATCGCCCAGAGAGAACAGAAATCCATGGTCATCCTAAGAGTGACAGTAAGTGGAGAAAAGTTAGGATACATTTCTGTGACCTGGCGAAGGTTTATGTCAAGTATTTGTCTGTGGAGAGCTCTGCATAGAGAACACATTTTCAGCATTTTGTTGGATATAACTGGAAAGGAGTGTGTTACATTTTTTAATCATTACCACATACATTTAACACCTCTAATCTTGAATGTGTGTGTGTTCCACAATCCTTGTATTGAATAATCATCGTTGATCACTTGATTTTAAAGTGGCCTTCAAAGAACCCCCCCCCCCCCACATCCAAATGGAAAAGTGCACTTCTTCGACTCAGACTTTTCTTTGTGATTTGTGCACACGCCTATCCCCGCTGTGTCTTCAAAAGTAGATAGTAGGTGCAATTAATAAGGTGAACTGTTGACAGCTAATTGGCGCCACCAGGCTTTCTCTCAGCATCTTGGGAGGAATAGCACTAATGCAGTTTACTTCCACTTCACTGCTCCCCAGAGAGGCATCTTTAAGGAACAAATAGACCGAGAGAGGAAGCGAAGAGAACAAAATGGAGGTGTTAATATATCCGCAGATCAGATGTTTTACCCAGCATTGTATTTCATTCATTAGTAGTATGACTATGTGTCCCTTGGGGGCAATATTGTAACTGCAGAATTTCAGTTTGCGGATGAAATGTGAAACATCCAAGCCAGTCTGCTGCATCTTTTGACTCCCAGACAGCACCATGTGTGTTTTCTCTATAATTCTAGTTCCAGACAGACTACACACTGAGTCTGGTTGTCATAAAGCGCAGACACACTATATTGTGCAACGTTTAGGTCGCCTCTCAGTTTTTGGGTAAAGCAGGACTGCAGAGTATGCTGTTTACTGACTGCTCCTACTGTGTTAGTCTTCCACTTAATCCATATTGGTAACGTAAGGAGATATTATAGTGTTTAGCGGCTCCAGTCCCAGGCATACTCCATTTACAGTGATCTGAATGAAGGTAGCACCTGTTCACATCGAATGAGTTGGATGGGATTTGACATTGTGATGTCTAGAGAGGCAAGACCGTTGTAGAAAACGAGCCTCTTATTTCTATTTTACTATGTAAAAAATACTGTGGTAAAATGCTTGAGAAATAAATGAAAAGGCAGGGGATCTCACGTTTAGGAACACTCAAGTAACACTTTTGGGAGTCAGTTTGTTTACGTCCTGTTGTCCCTAACCCTTTTCCTGCTCTTCTTTTAAAGTGCCTTGCTTTCGTCGTACCTCAGCATCAGATCAGATTCAGTTAATATACGAGGATTGACACCAACTGGCAAATATTCTTCAACTGGTAAAAAGTCTTAATTCTGCCATTCTCCTCTTGTGCATAAGCTTTTCATTTCCAATTGCCACACAACTCCCTCTTTTATGTTGAAAGTAATGTTTTATTGTCATTGAACAATGAAAATGTACAAGTTTGGCCTTCAGTTCCACATTTTGCAGTCCTGTGTAGGACATGGGTTACCAATAGACGGGGAATAGAGTTCATCTGCTGTTTACACTGTACAGTAGAGCCACATCCACTGTCTATGTACCTGAGAATGATTGGATAATGAAGACTCCTTAATGCTTTCTCTGGCAGGACAAGCTTCCTGCAATCCATAGCCACTTATCCCAGCAATAGCTGTCCTCTTCATCTTCTTAAAGACGGCAGGCATAAAGAACAGGGAAACACCTCTGGACATAAATATTCACACTATTCAAATCAACAGCCCCGAGAGAATGTTGTCACGCCGTTCAACGGGATGACAGATAGTCAGCCTTGCGTGTCAGATGGCCTTTCATGTGCTTCTTCATTCTCAGTAGTTTGTGCTGACAAAAAGAAAGGCACATCTTCTTAATTGAAGAGCTCATGTCCTAACTACACTCTATTAGGAATGTGTTACTCAGGCACTTAAGTCAATATTTCACTGCCACAGTGACCTCATAAATGCTATTGCTAAGCACTCAATCAGTTAGAGTGTAAAATGGATGCTTGCAAAGTGAAATACAATCTAATTGAACTGCTTTTGTTGTCGTTTTCAAAGGTTGACGGCCTGATGTTTAATGTAAGCATTTGTTCTTGTGAATCCAGCCATATCCGGGTTAGATGACCAGCCTTTGGTTGAATTAAATTGAACCATTTTGAGCTTTAGCTCATTTGTAACCTTACAAAAAACCTCATGCTCCCCCCCCAAAATAAGTGTATTGACTTCTCTTCTACAGTGAAAAGCTTCTTCTGAAAATTGCCACATGGCTGCCAGACTCAGTAAATTTCACAGAGCTGCCAGACATCTTCAGGTTAGAAACTCAGATAATGAAAATCAGGATATATTAATGGAGTGGATTGTTACTGTGGGAAAATCTATTACATTTCAGAGATGTCCCTTTTTTACTCTGAACACAATATTGTTAAGAAAGTCTGCTATTATTTGAATATTATTAGAGAGTTTCTTTACATTATACACATTCTGTTAGTTAGTACCTCTGTCACAGATATACTAAAGCACCTTGAATGCCGAATCTTCTTATTGTAAATAATATATGCTACTATGCTATATTTACTATAGTTGCTTTAAAGATACTTTAGATTCACGTACAGATTAAGTAGTTGTGCGCCAACTACAATGGCCAGATTTTAGAACATTGATCGCCTACATCGTGGACTGCTTTCCCGGAAAACAGAACAACTGTCTATCCTGTCTGCAGAAAACACATGCAAATAGACACATGCAGACACACACTCACACACACAGACATACTGTATATTCCCATCATCAATGTGCAGATGAAGACACAGTTTCACAGGTACAACTGCCTTTAACATCTAGTCTTTAATCTGTCACGCACCTCTCAATAAGCTAATAGTTCTAATGTGTGAAAATTGATTTCTAGAGACGCGCTGTCTCCTTCCTCAATGCTTTTTCATTCACTTTATTCTCCCGCTTCGCCCTAAAAGAGATTTAGTGGCTTGTTTTTATTGATAAACCAAAATCAATTTTGCTTGGCCATAAACATTTGTTTTGTGTTACGTTTGTGCTGCAAGGAAACAGATCTTGCTGAATTCACAAGCTTCTTTCAGGGCTAACAGGTTTGGATCTTTATAGAGTTCAAAACTTGACTGTTTGTAAGCTTCAGAAATTACAGCATAAGGCTAACTAAATTACATGTTAGACATACATTGACCTCTCTGTCCACGGAGAGCACTAGATATGATCTGTATATGGTCAGAGAGAAACAGCTGTGTCAAGATGTGGTTGCTGGTAAGAACCTCTGGGGATTTAACCCAAAACCCAGCTGTTAATTTATTGCTTTAACTCTGACGCTGAAAAAGGCAACTGCATAATGAAACACAAAACAACCCTTTACTCTAAGAAAATGTCGCTTGAATTCTGCATAAGCATGAACGGTGTATGAACATTAAGTACGTGAAGTATGAATGTTTTCATCTTCATGGGCTTTATAAAAATGGATTGAATAGATTCCCCACAAGTACGTCCCTTCAAAAGCAAAAGAGTGTTGCTTTCCTTGGCCCATACTTTAAATATTAGAGTCTTTAGTTGCATGCAGAAGGTTTTTATCATATTGTGAACTGGGCACAAGAGGATACGTAATGGTACGAGCATCCCAACGGCCTTTGCTGACTAGGGCTTTCAGGATTCTGTGACAGTCCCATGAGTGGTCTGGAATATCCTCGGCAATTTCTGTTCACAGCCGGATTTTAGTGCATTCATTTCAGTGTACTGTGAATCGCATCATGTTCTACTGGTTGCTTTCGAGCCAGTTTTCTAAGATTTCTCATCAAATTCCACCTCAAGGAATGCATTACCACACTCAACTACTCGAATCTACAAATGTGAGCACAAAGAGTAAATCACTGTTGCTAATGTCATTTCAGGGTCAGGTAGAGGATTGAAATCAATTTGGAATTATTTCCCCCCACCCTTTAGAAAGATTTAAGGCTTTGAGAAATTCATGGGATTTTTCACATGACCTTGTGAATTCACCGGCCCACTACCTTCTAACACCTTTGACTTTTTGGCGCCGTTGCCATTATAATGGAGACGAAGGTATGACGTCCAGTGGGGTGGCCAATTGGTGCCCTGGCCCTCCCCTCAACTTGTCACTGGTCTGCTGTACGTTTAACATGTTGATACATTGGGGTCAAACATCTGCTCACAGGGGAAGCAAAGACTGATGATTGTGATGATTTCACCGTCGCCTGGTTTGGAAAGCACATCCATAGCTGTGTATCTCCCCTGGTCCCAGTCACTCCGCCGAACTGTGCTGGATGGTTCACGGTCTGATCCCATCAACGAGTGTCCCACGGGCGTTCACTTGAGTGGGGTTCTGGAAGCGCAGTCGTTCGTCTCTTACGAAGGTCGATCCTGGTGTCTAATGAATCGGTTGGCCATATGGCTCATTTCCATCTGTCGCAGTAGTCCACAGAACGGGTGACAAACTGACCAGGAGTTATCTAGTTAACAAATGAACGGGCACAAATTCAGCTGTTGGTTCTGTCCCCTAATCTTTTCCAATTACAATGAACAACTTTATCTTTGTGTTGATGACAGTGTATCTAAAGGCAATCGTATAGGGGAAAGAACTCTGAAACAGAGATTCCATACTATGTGTGGTCCGCCTACGCACCATGCTGCAGTGCGATATCTCTCTCGGTCTCTCCAGCCTCTAGCACCTCTCCTCCTCTGTTTAACTACATTCCTCCCACTTCCAAAGTCCAAATATGTTCAGTCACACTGACTTGCTACCATTAGACCATTCATCAACGTTCAAACTGTCCAAACATCTGAGGTGTTGAGGAGCCGGCGTGGCCACAGTGCTTTGGAGGCTCTCCAGTGACCCTGGCTGTGAACTGAGATTCCTCAGCAGAGGGACATGCTAGGGCTGCCGTGAGACACGGATCACGCTCGCGTATTTCAAACGTGTTTCATTTGCCAGAGAGTTGAATTACTTGTTAAGCAGCACTGCAACAAGAATGCAAGTCAGGCTGTAAGCTGACAGCTTTGTAGTGCTGTCCTGTGCAGGTCTTGTACAAAGAAAACTGTCTCTGTAGCCTCCTGATAGCTTTTGATCTCCCCAAGCCATGCCCAGATCCTTTCATCAGTGGCAAAGCACTCAACGAGAACACGGATGACCGTCTTGCTTGAAGTCCTACCGAGAAGTTCCGTTTTCACCTCGGACTTTGGAGCGCCTGTGCCTGAGTAGCAGGGAACATCCAGTAATACCGTTTTTACAGGGACAGGTTTTGGCTGGGCAGCGACCCAGTGCAGCTTTATCCCCTGTGACAGGTTTCACACACAGTTTGTGGCCAAGCCCACAAATAACAGCCAGGCGTCTTGTTTGCCATCCTTCTCTGGCCTGTTTCAGATTACTGACTGGCTCTTTGATGTTAGTTGATGGACAAGCAGGGTTTTCCCCTGCTCCTCTGCCAGAAAAAGATTGGGTCATCATTCGTCCCACACCCTGTAAATATCTTTGTAACCCCTTGTGTATCGACTTGATGAAATACAAATTGAGAAAGGCTAACAAAAGTGGAGAAAAAAACCTGGTGCTGAGGTATTTTCGGATTTAACAACAAGTTCTTTGGTGTCACATTAGGGGTCGCACACAGAAAGCCAATCAAATGTTTCCACGTTCCTCACTAGCTGGTTTGTGAGTTATAGATAGCATGCACTCTGAAAGCGTGAAGGGGTGTCGGTTTAGATACAGCAATGGCACCATCCCTGAGTGTAAGGGCTCCATGAAGAGATTCCTTACATTTCCCCACGTTTAACAGAAAGCAGTGTGACAGGTGCAGCACTGTGATCTGCAGCCAGCATAGCAAACGTATTGATCATTCATAATTGAAGGAGTGCTACATTCAAGTGTACAAAGCTAGGTTCACAATTCCTTACGATTTCAGGCTCATCAAATTGAAGTCACAAGCCCACAGGCTGGTGGTGGGAGGCTGATGTGCCCTGAACCTGGCGCTCTCTGTCAGCGAGGCGTTTCACTAGGACGTTCCAAGCCTGCCATGGACCTTTGAGCAATAAAAAGCCTGTAACTAAATCCAGACCCTAATCCAGCTCGGACAATTGCTGGCAGACCTTGGTCTCATAGAGCAGAATCCCCTCAGACTGTCCCCAGCGCTGTTCTCATGTCACAAGGCTGCCGGCCCAGCATGGGCTGGGGAGGCATGGGGCACAGGAATGAAGTGGGAACCACTGAGACGAACTCACGTCAGGGAAAGCACTCTTTTACATTCCAACATTTAGAGACGACAGTCAAATTTCACTGACCGTGCATTCATTTAGTGGGTGTCCTTGATCTAACTTGCAATTGATTATGGTGTATTGGAGAGTTCCACAACAGAACACTTACATTAACACGGACCATTTTCTGCTTGAAAGAAAGTAGCAGACAGTTTGAAAGGATTCTCCAGGATTCTTCTCTATTTCAGCACTTTGTTCTGGAGAACAGCTCCTGCTCAAGATTTTTACAAAGTTGAGGATGATTTATGTTTTCCAAACCCATCATATTTCTGCAGATCATGCAGATGATCTATGGTGCAAATTAGGCTAATTAATATTGATGTTTGCCTGGTACTCTACGTCTAAACCCTTGCAAACCACGCCCACAATTGAGTGTCAGACACGTTGGTCAAGGCGTGTCAGTACGCCAATCAACTCCACCTCAGGATGAACACACTACAATATTTTAGCCTCGTTGGATATTCTCTAAGCCATGATTGAGCGAGACTGATGCCCGGGGAACCGTTTTTGTAGTTATCCGTTTTGTCTGCTAAAACTACGTATCTGTCCTTTGGGGTCCGGTTTGAAAATGCCAAGCTTACTTTCGAAGATGCCACAGGATTATATTTTACCCGAAACACTGGACAAATTATAGGTTGTACCGACAATTGTACGTTTCATTTGTAAAAAAAAAAAGAAAAAAAAAAGAAAAAAGAAGTTGTTCATTTTCCGTTTGAACGCGTAAAACAGTGCCTGAGAAGGCGGACTCAAATGCGTGCGTGAAAGTGAACACGTCGGATTTCACAGGAGATGATGCGAATAAATTGTTTCGACATAGGGCCAGGTGGAGAAGTCACTGTACCGCCAACATTACCGAGCCTTGACATGGGCCTCGGTGCAATCCTGGTCCCGCAACATCCTTTCTTGCAAACCCTTTCATTTAACTCCCACACATCTCTGCCTTTGCCGGCTGGGAATCCTTCTTTGGATAATGCTGACACGCGCATTCACATATCCTCTCAAGCACAGGAGACGGCCGCACAGTACGTCAAATGCAGCCTTCAGAAGTTATTGGAAACCGAGGAAATCACCGAGAATGACCCAAAAGTTCACTTGGAGGCGATGGGCCTTTGGAAACAGTTTCACAAGTGCGGCACTGAAATGGTCATAACTAAGTCAGGACGGTAGGATAAACAGCTGTAACTATAATTGACATCAAAACTGAATTCGCATGTTTCCAGCCTATGGACTGTCTTTGATAATTCTCTTCTCGTGACACAGTTTGATCTATAGATTATTGATTTCATATTAACGCCGTTTTCTTTTCATCTAGGCGCATGTTTCCACCGTTCAAAGTAAGATGTACTGGATTGGACAAAAAGGCTAAATATATTTTGCTGATGGATATTGTTGCGTCGGATGAATGTAGGTACAAATTCTATAACTCTCAGTGGATGGTGGCAGGAAAGGCGGACCCCGAAATGCCAAAGCGAATGTACATTCACCCGGACAGTCCAGCAACAGGCGAACAATGGATGTCAAAAGTGGTCAATTTCCACAAAATGAAATTGACGAACAACATCTCTGACAAGCATGGGTTTGTAAGTTGTTTAAAATTGTGATTATATAGGAGTTGACTAAGTGAGTTGTATTTGCTTTAGCCTATAATATTCAGCCTAGACAATTTAGACACGTTGTGGGTCTAAAAAGACGAATAAGACAATTAACCTGTTCACATGCAGTTATATCAGAACTAATCCTCAATTTTTCTTTCTAATTATTTTTTTGCAGACAATTCTTAACTCAATGCACAAATACCAACCAAGATTCCATATAGTGAGGGCCAATGATATCCTGAAACTACCATATAGCACATTCAGGACCTATGTTTTCTCTGAAACGGAATTCATTGCTGTAACCGCATACCAAAATGATAAGGTAAGCATTTTGAATATGTTAAATGTTTAGCGTTCTCATGTTAAAGTTATCTTTACGAGTCTATTATTGATTCAAAGACAATTGACTTTTCAGAGGTTGCCTTTAAGGCAGATAAATAAATAAATAAATACATGAAAACGCGTTATTCATAAAACATTCGTTTCAAATGTTGGTTAGTGTAACTGTAACTTTGACATAAAAGGTAACACAGAACTTTGCCTGTGTCATTAATAAAGGTTTGCATAAAGTTTTGTCTCCCGTTTTTTTATAGGCCCACAGTTGGGACTTACCACAGATTTCGTTCCGATCACATTTGAAATCTAAATATTGCTCTCAATTCTTAGATCACGCAGCTGAAAATTGATAACAATCCGTTCGCAAAGGGATTCCGAGACACTGGAAACGGAAGAAGAGAAAAAAGGTAGGCTAATATACACATTTAGTAGAGACAGATTATTTTTTGTTCAACATTTCGTGACATTCAATGTAACTTATTTGATATTTATTTTACTTGCAGGAAACAAATGGCAATGCCACCACACAAATGTTACGAAATACTAAAAGAAGACGGGGTCTCAGAGTGGCAGACTGAAGATTCATTGAAAACCCACAAATCAACAGGTAGGTAGTCAAAGCTATAAGATGCATTTCAACAAATTAAAATAAATCTGGGATTTAATTTCAGGCTGTATTAAGTTCTGAACGCATACTCTAGACTAGACTTGATTTAAGTACTTGTTGTCTATATGCACCTAATTACAGGGATTGTATTTCAATATGTAACAAACTTTAGATTCTATTTAATGTCCTCAGAGCCCTACAAAAGTGAAAGCGAACAGGACAGCAAGGATAAAGGCACAATTGGAAATGTCAGCTCCCCCATCGAGGAACAAAATTGTAATCCAAATGTTACAAGAAATGATACAGGTCAGCCACGGAGGGAAATGTCAAGGACCGATTATTTAGAAGATAGGCCAACAGAAAAGCGCAAAGTTTTATCTGGAGAAGGGCGTCGTTCCCTTGTATTGGAGGACCCGAAGACAACCGACATCTTCAAGCCTCCAACTGTAAAAATTGATCCAAGTGTTCATTTACACAACGGTATCTCGTCATACTATTCATATCCAACGGATTTAACGAGACACTTCTATCCAATGAGTGTCACTCAACGTCTCCTACATCACGCGCACCTTGGGGCGAGGTTTGACGCTGCGGGGAGATCTGTGGACCAGGTAGTCGAATCCGCTGGGATGACTGGCGAGACTGGTATCGCATCTGTAAGAATACCAGGACTACCGCTGACCATACAACAACATACTCTGCTTTCACAGGTGTGCACACGATTTTGTTCATGTTTAAATTGAATTGGCCCTATACCTATGTTTTCAAATGAATTGACTAAGCCTATCAATGGGCCAGGATATGACCCTGGGTTCTGATTGTGTTACATTCCTTTGTTATACAGACTTTGGCGGCAACCCACTTTGGAGGGATTTTTACCTATCCAAACTCCTATTTGACAACCGCTGCAGTCACCAACGCACCATCGATTCCAGCGGTCTACCCCCGCGCACATGCCAGATTCAGGCCCTATAACATTCATGAAACTGTCGAAGACAAAAACCTAATCTCACCAGCATCCACTCGCCCCCTGACCAACACTGACTTAAAATATCGAAATTCTTTGATCAACGTTCAACCGGGCAGTACATTTTGAAGTCCAGAGCGTGTCTCTGATTTTGGATTACTTAGACTCAATGGCTTTACAATAGCAAATATATATCCCATCAGTTCATATGACCAGACTCATATCAAGACTAATCTTCGAATTGAAGTAATGATTAATATTATTAAAGCCCTGCCCTGTACATTGCATTTTCATTGATGTCAAAAACATTACACTTTTGTGGCATTTGGTAAACCTTTTTTGGGATCGACTACGCTTGATAAGGCTACATTTATTTGTGCGTGATCGAAAAAAAGGAATACGGGCACGATCAACTTGCTTTGAATTAACCTACAGGCCTACCGGTTCAAATTAATTCTACTGTTTATCGCAGTATCAAATCAGACAGTTACCCCCCCCCCCCCCGGCATGTCCCCTATTTTGTACATCGTTGAAGGTAAATGTATGCCTTTATGACTTGATTTAATGTCTTTAAAATCGAATTAGTTCAATTGGACAGTAATTTAGGAACGATCGAAAATGGCTTTTCTCTGTCCAAGAATTTAAAAGAGTTTGTCTTTATATTTCTTTGTACCAGTTTAGCTGTGTATAGGCATTAAGACTTGTAGCAGTAACGTGACTTTAGGAGTCCATTTATTAATTTGTTCCATATAATAATTGTTCATATTGCTTCATATTATTAGTGCGATATTAGTTTTGTGGTAAATTGTGTATGATCTAGGGTAGCTCATGCTATGGTAGATTTGACAGTCTACTGATTTTGTTAGGTCTACTATAACTGTAATGTTTGGTCAACTGTAATGGAACATAATAAAGTGACTGCATGTCATTCGTGAACACTTTTTGTAATGTCTTATAATTGGTATGCATGTCTTCCTGGCTTATATGAAAGCAACAAATCACCTTACAAGTCAATAAGACAATCGCTGATATTTTATTAAAGCGTATACAGTGGCATGATTTAATGTCCTCGTGTAGTAATCATTTAGACCAGAGGGTGGAGACATTGGAACACATTTTAAATCAGCCCTTATTTTTGACGTCATATTAAATAGACGGAAAACAGACACAAACCTAGATGGACAAATGCATTACAATGTAGGTCTTCATCGACGGGATAAAACACGGGAGTGGAAGTAAAATCAAATGTATTCATAGCGACAAGTTTGTTGATCAGATTAGCCAAAACAAGATTCAGTAAAGCTAGCTAACAGGACAAGTAGTGCTGTAGTACGGCTTGCTACTACTACTTACCTGTACCAGCTAGCTAGCTAGCTGGACTTGATACAATGGCTATGATCTCAGTTAATTACATTCTTCTTTGCGGGCAACTTCTCTTGCTTCTGACAGTGTTGCTCCTACAGTGTTTGGAAGGAATTTATTCCCAGAATTCATCTGATATTCCCGGACCGAGAGCAACCACTGCCGCGTTCAGTGAACAACCACAGGACAATGTGACATATCAGTATCATGTCACACCCGTTAGCGTTGGTTCAGTGAATTATTCAGATCAGTATGAATACAGGCCTCCGTCTCCAGTTGTCCTCTGCAAATACCTGTAAGTTTTTGTTTCGCACTTTCCAGTCAGTCTTGGTTCCATCGCTGTTGGCTGTTTCTTTAGAACTAATTCCTCTATGCTAGTATCTCATGTCTTGATCAATGAGGGTGCTCTTTTCAGCTAACTATCTGCGACAGCATAAACAGTGTCTGGCTCAAATGTAGGTTAGGTGCATTTCATAATGTTTGTATTGGTTCTTTTAGACCAGAGGAGTTCATATTGTGTGAAGATCCCGTGGACCATGCAGGAAACGGCACAGCTCTCCAGGAGTTGGGTCACGGCTGTATTGGGGTATGAGAAGGTCCAGCTGTACCATCTGCATGTCTGTCGTGCCTATAGGTAGTATGGAACTGCCCTTTCAACCGTTTTCTCTCGTAGTTTGGAGGCCAAGTGCACAAAGACGTGAACCACACAGAGGTCATGTGCACTGCACTGGAGGACATCGAGTGTGCTGGACCAAGAGAGTTTCTAAGAGGAAATGTTCCCTGCATCAAGTAAGTGAGGGGATTCTTGAAAGATAACTCAGACACTTATGACACGATATGGTGCCTGATATGGAAGCTAGCATTGCTCCACCACTAGAGTGCAGTATAGACATTTAGATGTCATTTGAAATGAAGCGTAACACATTCATAAACAGGCTTATTTCCACTAGTAAGATTCCCAATAGTAATTATTCAAGTACTCTTTGTCAAACAGAACACTACCGCTTGTGTTTACAGGTACACAGGCCACTATTTTATCACCACTCTGCTGTACTCCTTCTTCTTGGGCTGCTTTGGAGTGGACCGCTTCTGCCTGGGCCACACTGGCACCGCCGTGGGCAAGCTGCTGACCCTGGGAGGCCTGGGCATCTGGTGGTTCGTCGACCTAATCCTTCTTATCACTGGAGGGCTAATGCCCAGTGACAACAGCAACTGGTGCACTTTCTACTGAGGGCCAGCCTAGCTGCCTCTTCCTGAAGACCCCTCCTCCTTCCCCAAAATGTGGAGCCTGGAATTCTGTCTGAACTTCTGCACGCCTACATGCAGCCGTGGGCCACAGTCAGAAGGTGAAGGCTGTGTACCTTTTTGTAAGGATACGTTGCTGTGCCCTCACTTTTACCCCAAATGTGCCAGATATGAAAGGGTTTGAGAAAAATGGCATACAGAATGTGTGAAGGGGAAAACGCATTCATAGAATGTTGAACTGGAGACAAGGATGTGCATGTGATCCTGGTTGAGGTAACTCATAGGCTAATCTTGGTAATTGGAATACTATTCTGTTGAAATATTGTCATTATGGTTCAGATTCATATTTATGATGAGCCAGATGCAAATTGTAAATTATATCTGTATATCCTTGTTAAAGTTGTACATATGTTAATGTATTTGCTGCTTGTCTCGCCCTTGCTTTTAATGACTAATTCATATTATAATATTGCATTAACCTAAAGATATGCAGTCAGGTCACTCTGCTTTTTCAGACATTCAGATGTATTTCTGTGATTGTGATGTAAAACATGCATAAAGTGAGGTTAAAATACTGCTTGCAGATTTTTGAATACTCGTCTGTATTTAATCCCCCATTCATTTAAAACGCTTTTTTCATTTCAACATGCAGTGAGCTGTTTAACTATTTGTTGTCTTTTTTCACATACTTACTTGAGTAAAGATTTTCATTTCAGTCAAAAGTATAACTTTAATTGTCAGACTACCTTTCACATGGTCTTGCTTGATGGGACAAAGTCTGTGTTTTTTGCCCTAATTCAGTCAAATTTACTGAATACATTATCAAAGAATTACCATAATCTAAGAGACTTTCTGTTTGTAAAAGTATATTTTATCTGTCCACAAAACACACGTTGACTTGTGTAGTGTGAATAAAATGTTAGTATGGGTATAAAAGCCTGTGTTAGAATTTGCTGGAAAGTTGCATGGAGGAAATGCTAATATCATCAATCAATCAACATCATCAGGGACAATAGTTAACGTGACGTCTTCATTAGTGCGCCGCACCATGACAGAGAGTGCCTGTCCTGCCTGAACTGCCTCGCTCACGTCCTCTGTAGTGTGAACCGACTGCTCGTTGATGCTGATGATTACATCGTTCTTAAGCATGCCAGCACTAGGAAATAAATGACAGAAGAACAGTCATTTGGCCTAATCACACACAGCCTTCCTTAACATTCACAGCATATTCAACAACAGCATTATATCTGACATTTCCGGTTTCACCTTCAGGAAGACAACCATGACCTTCAGACAAGCTGAGTCTTGATCAAACGGAGAAGGAGAGGAGTTGGTGGCAGCCAAAGAGATGTAAATTTATGTTTCTTAGTAACATAGGAATCTGGAAAATGTGTACTCATGATACAGTAGCTAGTTGGGATGGCATTCATACTGTACTGCAGAATGGTGTTCAGGGCTTGTGCTCCACTGATAGGGGTAATATGTTTGAGGAATACAGTGAATATGGAAGCAGAGTCAAGTAGATAGGAGATGGCTGTTGAGGGAGGATGCCATTAGAGCTCTGCCTGATGGTGTCTGAAGTGTTATGATATACTAGAGCGTGATTCAATCCGTGCCCTTGAGAACCACAAGAGGTTTCTATGACTTGAATGTTGGACTGCCTCCAAACTCACTGCATCTCCCCTTCCATCTGGTAATGCACAGCGGCAAGCATCCTGATATAGATCATGCACAGCAGTTTAAGGCCCCCTTCTAAAATCAAAGCAACTTTGTAACCAACATTCCTAATGTTGTAAAGCATGGATGGGTGCTTTAGCATCTGCGTGATGGAATTACACATTGTGTTGAGGGTGTTAAGGCTGCGCCTAAGATCGGAGGGCTGTCAAGACATGATTTACCTGGAGGCAGCGGTTCCAGGCATGACTTCGTAAATGTACACTCCTGATGTTACATCAGGGAAAGAACTCTCCCGCTTTTTCAGATCACGAATCAAACTGGGAAGAAACAGGCAAGAAAGCTATTTGATTATCACCATATGAAAGACTTGTAATTCTCAGCAAATGTGAATTCTTGTCTAACCCACATTGCAATAGAAGTAACAAATTGATTTACAGCTCAATATAATTTGTTCTTTGATTGAAAGTAGCTGTTTACTCACGCAGCTGAGAGTTGCAGCATTCGAACTCCCATGTATTTCTTTCTGGGAAACGTCTTTTCTGTTGTCCATGGACACAAAGGATTTCAGAAAAACAAACCATTTCCATAATAGGCCATATTATAGCTGTAATAACATTGAACCGACTCTCAATGGTAAACTGGAATTGTTAAGTGAGATCAACAAACCTTTTATTTGTCTGGTGTACGATTCTGAAAGGAACTGGCGTATTTTGTCTGCTGGTATAGCAAAGGATATTCCAGCTGTAACCTTCAAAGTATTTATGCCAATAACATCCCCATCCTTGAGACAAAAGAAAACGGAAAAAAGCTATCTCAAAAAACAGTTACAATTCCGAAACTAAAGTAAGACAGTACCTTGTTACCCACACAGTGCTTAGAGCACTGCTGTATTTCATGTCTGCCTTAATATACTATATGATTAAGCATGTCATCACACCACTGCAATGTTCTCTGTAGGAATCGCTACATTCCACTGTCAGTAACCATGAAAAAGGTTTGGAAAAGCAGTTGTGGGAGTATGGTTTTTCCCCCTTCTTTTGTAATCAATAGGCATACATAAGTCATCACCATTAGTAGAGGCCAGGCATAAATATATTCAGTTTCCAGAGGCAAATTTAAAACCCCAGAAATGGGGCAGTAAAATTCAGAATAGGGACCTTGAGCACTAAGCATATAAAACTGAATTATGACCTTGGTTCTCTTGGTCCAAAGTAAAACAAGAAAGATGGCCGACATTGCAATCCATTTGACAAATGTGCTGATTATGTATTACAATCCTCTTAAATACAATATAATACAATAAATCCTCTTACCAAGTTAACAAGTGGCCCTCCTGAGTTTCCGTACTGTGGGAAAACAAACAAATCAAACCTGATTAAGCGTTTTTGTTTATAGGAATTTACTTAAAAGGGAAGAAAGGGTCACAAGGAATAAGTTTCGTTAAAGACCCCAAAAAGAATGTAATCACTGGAACTTTTACAGAGAGGACTTGCATTGATGATTGCATCTGTTTGGATGTACTCCATGTCTGAATCCTTGAGGCCCAACTCATGGCCGTTGCGTTGCGTGGTGCTTATGATACCAGTGGTGACTGTGTTTTGAAGGGAGAAGGGGCTGCCCACTGCCACCACAAACTCTCCCGGTCTCAGGTCAGATGAATGTCCTAACAGCAGCACGGGTAGAGGTGTCTATAGAAACACAGAAATATCATCCACAATACGAGAATGCTGATTGCTCATTTTTTATGACCGATTTTACTACCGATGACAGCTTTTATTACTGACTTGTCAAAATACTAGGAGGACTTTTGAGTATCTCTGGAACCATAATAAAATATTAACTACAACCAGTCAACAGTGAAGCCTACATGGTCTGCATAAGTACTCTGTTTCTACCTGCCTTGACTTGTCCTGCACTGGCCTTGGGTTGTTTCATCTCTGGAATCTTACTACATTTGTGATTTATTTCCACCTAGGGAGTTGGAGTCCTCTGCCATCAGAGTCTCCCTGTGCAGGTCCGTTACAGGGTTTACAGTCTGACATCACAATATCGCTTTTTATAACATGTTAGTCAGTGTATGAAAGTGTTCTGACTTCAGTTCTATGTTGTCATGAATAGGCTTTTGGGGGATTAGAATCCTTGAATGCAGAGGAACTATTGACAATACCATAGGTCTGGGCAGTGACAAACGATTTAGTAAAAGAAACACTTGCGAACACAGGGGGGAAAAATACACTTGATGTTGTGAATTTATAAGAGTATAGAACCAATGGCCCTTAGAGAAAATCCGACGACAAATCGACCATGTCAGGTCGGGAATCTTGTTTTAGTGCGCAAAGGCCCTTGCTGACTTTGTCCATGGAACATCTGCTAGACTGTCTCAGTAGGATTAATTCACTCACTGCCTCCTTGATGTTAGTCATAGCTGACAGGGTAGCAGGGCCAGTACAAAACACAAAATGGGATTTAAATTGGCGACCTAGGGGAGCCAACTGGCAATAAAACCGCCTCTTTTCAACAAGGACTCACGTCAGAATCTATTTTAATGAGGGCGATGTCCAGTTTCGGGTCCACGTCCTTGATTGTGGCGTCTAACTGCACTCCACTCTTCAGCTCCACTTTAATTCGCTGCTTGTTAGAGAGGACGTGAGCGTTGGTGACGATCCATCCATCTTCTGATACGATGAACCCTGAACCACTTGAGACGGGGACTTCCTGGTCGGAGAATGGCAGTCTGGTGGAAAGGTTTGATCAGTTTCAATACCTTCTTTTCTGGTACATATGGATGGCTAATTGCTAAATGTACAATATAGGCTATGAATGACTATCACTTTAATAATGTGTGCAGTTTATTGGTTTTACAGCACCTTCTGAACAGCTCTAGATGAACTACCGCCGGAGCGATCTTATCCACCACATCAGCGATGAAGTTAAATTTGTAACGCATACTGCCAGGGTTCCTGAAACCTGTACACACAACAAGACAATACTGGATATACAACAAAATTGGATGTAGAGGGATTCAGATTGAGACTGACATTGACAGAGTACTGTATATTGGGAAATGTGGCTAAGGTAATTTGTCTGTAGGGTGGTTGACAGATTAGACTCTGCGACTCCATTCAGGCAAGTAGGGACAGATCCAAAAATGCACATATTATTTTCAATAGCTCTTTACCATGTACAGAACTTTGCATTCTAAGTGTCAAATCAGTTTACCATGCCAACGCTAGGCAAACCGAAGCTACAGCCACAGAATAGCTTTTTACATTTTAGATTGTAAAATGTGTTTTTAATAATTCACCTTGATCCGAGTGATTGATTGCTGAGCTTCAGCCAGCTGAATCTAGAGCCATTGGCCATAGGGCAAGTACAGGGCTCAATACACAGACAAAAATGAATCAGCCTTTAGGCCATAGTGTGCATTCTAGTAGCAGGTGAATCTTACTTCAGAGATAACACATCTTTACTGCAGTTTACAACTCTGTCACATTGGAATATTTGCTCCCAAAATATCCCCTCTAAGCCTCGACCTCAAGGTTGCATTCTCCCATTTGCTTTACTTTTTTACCTTTGCTTTTAGACATCTCACTTGCCTGAAGCCTGCATTCTTCAATGCTGTGAAAGGTTACTTAGGTCTTGGCATGGCAGCAGAAACACTGTGATCTCTGCCAAATAGTCCTTAAATGCAAATGAGTGAAGTGCTTCTATTGCCAACATCATACCTTGGCAGGAAAACGTGTCCCCCAATATAACATTCAATTGAGCAACCGATGACGTAGAGAGAATCATGCTCTCCCTACATCTCTTCACCAAGGAGTATGGTATTCACAGGGAGTGAAGGATGTTAATTAACAGTATTAGATATCTGTATCGGTCTAGGTGGTCTTAGGTACCAATAGTATTTCATTACACTCATTCATTATTTTGACAGTCTTGGCATGGCATTCGTTCTCAAATGAACAGCCTCTAGTCAACCTGCAGCTAGGTGCACACACTGCCAACAGCTTACAATGATGTCTTACAAGGAGCTCAAGAAACTTGTCAACACCTGGTGTATATTTGATGTTTTTGACCTGACAGTGACAGATGACTAGCGGCTAACTCTTCCACTTTATCTGCACACCTACTCGGCACGACACAACTACTGACTCAACGACTGGCTCAATAGAAGCCATGCCGTAGATGCAGATGAACTATCTCTCACTGAGGAACACTGATGTCAAATCCTCTGGCCCTTATAAACCCTAGACGTGTCCAGATATGCCTGGAGGCAATCTCTAATTCATGCCATTATTTAGTCCAATCATCCGATTGTTGTGTTAGTCAGTTGAACTTTGTGCGACACCCTCCAGAGCGTAGAGTAATTGGAGAGCAATACAGCTTCCACACCTGTGATTCTGGAGAAACAAGAGGGTTGCTGATGAATGAGAAATGATTCTGTTCAAAATCTTCTGAGAATTACCATGATATTCTACTGGGATGCTAAGGATACAGATCTATGCTATTATAAATATGTCAGGTGATCTGAACCTTAAATAATAAGAATTGAGTATGTGCATGACAGCGCGTCCATATGCAGCGGCCTCTCTCAGAACCAGAATGGCATTTTCGTGGTCTTTGTCCCGTGAGTTGCAGTGTTTTGTACATCTTCATCGCGTCTACCGGTCTTTAAGATGTTATGTTTTTAATTTGATTTCTGTTTGTCTGTGTTTTAGGCCTTTACTGTTGGTGTTATCTGTATGCACCATGCTTCTGAGAGTAACATAGCCATCATTTGGCTTCTGATTCTCAGCCTATCAACTTTCTCTGTTTAATCTAATTTCTGCATGCAGTCTATTTCACTTGGCAAGACCTTTTGTCATCTCATGACATTTAATCTACATCCATATCTTGGATAATTACTTACATTGTCTTCATATGCAGTTAGGGTTCTCACTGAATGGTTATGGTAGTGTAGTTTTAAAATACATACTTGGCCTTTTTACCAAACGGCTTCTGACATGATGATGCGTTTACCTACCTGAATTACAGAGGCCTTTTTGAATCAAGATGACCTGGGGTGTTCCATTGAGCTCTGCTCTCCTGTTTTCGGCTCTCAAACGGCAAGTACTTGGATAAGTCCTTCCATCGCTCCCGCATACAGGTTCTGAATTGATGCAAACGCACAGACCGCGGGTTTTGCGCTTTCCGTCTTCATAATCACACCTCAAGCCCTCGCCACAAAGGCTATTCCCGTGCTCTCCGCAAAGGTCACCCTCCCCGGATGCACACACCGAACAGCATCCACAGTCATCTTTCACTAAACCGTAATAGCATGAATCTGGCGGTGCAGGGCACCGTGATGCATAACAAACTTGCAGACAGTGAGATCTCCTCTCTCGAAGTAATCGCGCATGAACTGCTGATGCCAGGATAATATAAACTACAACAAATTTAACCATATTTCAAACCAGTTAGTCCGTTCGAACATTTAAATTAGGTCACGCTTTCATGGAATTTTCATTGAGTTTTTACTTGACTGACAAATATGCGACAATTAGGCAATCGCGTAACAACTGTAATATGAGAAGTTTCAAAGTTAAATTAACAGCCCCAACTAAGACTATCCAAACACTTCTTTAATTGGCATAGTAATTATGCCAGTACGAGAAAGTTTACATCCGGATGTCCTTAATGGTTTTGGATCTTCCAGATGAGTTAAAGCAAAGCAGAGCCGTCGAGATTTTAAAGCAGCCTACCTTTGAGAATTGCAGTTATGTAGAGGGGGTAGTCCCATCAATTTAACCCCTTAAAAATGTCTCTCAACATGATTTATTTGTTTCTATCCTTATTGAAATGATATTTGTAGGTAGTTTTACGTAGGCCTATTTTATCGGGGAAACTAACAAATGTGTGCTAACGTAAGTCACATTTCGTTACGGGTTGCATAATAAAAACGTAATTTGCATGAACATCTACAAACACGAGAAAATAACAACACATACAGTACTGCTCATAGTTTAGACATGGAATAGTCAGAGTATAGGGAAAAGATATATGCACCGGTACACTGTATCATGTTAACTGTGAACTATATCTATTCATATTGTTCTCCTTTGTGGTACGAGACTTGAGGCACGTGTAGTTGTAGAATACGTTTTTGGAAAGTACGAGAATGGGCACAGTCATGTTCGAACATATATGTGCTTGCTCCTCATAATTTTGCAATAACAAAGTAGTCTAATGCTCTTTAATGTCACCGCAAGCTACAGTTGATGAGGCGGTTATAAACTGCGAACAGAATGAAAGTTAAATGGACAGACATACAACAGTCAGTAACTGTTGTTTAAAATGTAGACAGGCGATACAACTATTTATTTTTGTTGTTACCAAAGCTGCAACATCTTTAGGTTTGGTTTTTAATTACATTGATGTGTTGAAAGGCATTCAGCTTCCTTTAAGAGCAACCTTCATCATTAGCGAACGCCAGATGGACAGAAAAGACTGAGCATCCTTTGATTGTTGTGAAGTGGTCTTACTTGACAAACAAACAAACACATGAAATCTGATTTGTCCAGGTAATATGATCCATATTACTTGAAACATTATGTTTCAGTTGAACAATATAAATCACATATGGTCAGACTATACTCACATCACTTTATATTGTACACCCCTAATAGTATAATACGATTGAAAATACACAGTGCATTTCTTGTCCTAACAGATTGGATGATGACTAAAGTGAGGGGAAATAAAGCCTACAGACATGGAATTCAATTTAGTGATTATCCGGTTATGATTGCAGTTATTGTATGTTCTCACTAGCAAATGGATTGCATTTAACATTGTAAAGTTAAAAACCTTAACATCTGAGGGGAAAGTAATGGCATGACATTTCCATAATGGTTGAGTGAAACTGCTCAAGTATTTTATTCATTTAAAGCAATTGCCATTTTCGACTGCTTGCTCTGCATATAAATCCACAATTTCCTCTGGAAAACTCATAATTCATAAGCTCATTATAGAGGCTGAGAATTAAAAAGCTGTTAGGCCTTTGTGCAATTTCCAGATCCAGAGTGGCCTAGTTTTGAAAGTCAAGAGACGTTTCGAAAATGTTTTCTTTGGCTGAAGTGCTGTGACTCTTCAAATGACTTTGAGAGGCCTATAGCATGTCCTTCAGTACACAGACTTCATCTAATTTCAGCTGCCACAGCTGATGGAATTCACATGTGTTCAATGTATCCTTCCATTGCTGCCTGTTTATATAGATCCATCTACCATAACCTGGTAGTGGATACAGTCTAGTATTTAGTACTTTTAGCAACTGTACCTAATGACTCCTCTGCTGTTGGCATATGTTCAATTCTGGATGTTGACAGTACGTATTAAAGTAAGCAGTAGGGGGCAGAAGTGTTCCATATTTCATCTGAACCCTAGAATTCCATTTGTACTTTTGGGGACAAGGTGTAGTGCTGAGATTGCTTTTGACCTCTACTGACTGAGGCTCCACAGACAGAGATGCACAGGGGAGGGGGACTCACTCATGGGTTAGGCAATGGGGGACTCTCCCTGCTCACGAAAAACACCCACAACCGCAGGACTAATTGGTTGTGTGTTGATGCTGTAACCGAAATGATGGTGCCCAACTAAGACAACAGTTTTCGGTGACATTGGAGGTTCCTTTGCGAGCTGTCTTAATACAACGACTATTTTCACCTTTTTTTTGCTCTTGTCTGCCATCGTCCCTGGTGGATCAGATGTGCTGGTGGTATGTGGTGCTTAAGATCGGCTCCGGATACCTACCCTGGTTTTGTTGTTTCTGTCAGACAAAACCCATAAACTAAAGCCTGGAAATCAAGTACGCAGAAATCACAGTCACTGCATGTGTATGTGTGTGTGGTTGTGTTACATGCACAACGGGTGGATTCTTCACGTCTGCCGGTCAAGGCAGAGGAATTATTACCCGTATTGTCAAGAAAGCGGTTGGTAAAGCTTTGAAAACAAGAATAAAATACATGAAAATTATGCTTCTGGAAGCCTACTGCTAAGAAAGCTCTTCATTCCCTGAGGAGTGCACAGTTAAGAGTCTTTCACAGAAGGGTGTTACAATGTCAAACTTCCTGTTCTTGTTAGTCTTCTTAGCAGCAGGGTTCTATCAAAGGCTTGATAGTAGTCAGCCATCTTGTTCTTTTCCTCTGTAGTCTAGTCTCTGCATTCGCGTTATTTTGTCAGTGAGACAGGAATGCATGAGGTCAGTTTTATTTCCACCAAACTGAGACATGGAGACCCAAGAAATCCTAACCAACTAACTTTGGGTTGCCTGGAAAGTCACTGTAAAAACCTTTGCGTCTAACAAAGAGAATTTATGTTCAAAATCATTTTTATCTGTCAGGTGGCTGACTGAAGATTCATCTTTGTTGTTCTGCAGCTTATTGGATTTCACTTCATTTTATGTGAAAGGTTTCTGAATGGTTAGCTCCTAGACATTTGGTGTCTGTTTGATGAGGGACAGCGATAATGATTTTGAGCTGCGATTACTCTTTGAAAGTTGGCAGCACTGACAGTTGTAAAAGGACACGAGTCGTGTACCATAGGGGCTGTAGAGGTAGGATACGGTGCCTGTGGCAATAGTGCTGTAGGGGGCAGGACGTCACTGATGGAAAGGGGCATGCTCCAGTCAGAACACCTCATTTATGATTCCTTACCATCTCCCCTGGAGTACTGTCTAATTACACCCCTGCAGAAGTCTCTACAACCAGCCTGGATAATATTCCTCTATCGGATAAAGCAATTAAAACTTTTGCTTGTAAATTTACTGAGTGACCGTCTGTCCTCTGATGGCAAAAGATTCTATCCGATGCTTCATTAATAAAGATGAGGATGTCAGCAAGACTATTTACGAAATAAAGCAATTGCAGCGTATGTGCAACATCTGCAAAAACCAGTGAGAGGAGTGGACCAGAGTGGCTTGTTGGGCAGTCACATGCACGAGAGGCATCAGAATGTTCTGTTATTTCCCAATGACCCGTCATTGGGCTGTTCTTTTTCCTCATTCTGTTGGCTAACAGCTGTGTGCTAACATGACAGTTAACAGCCTCCCTTTTGCCCCTATGTCTCACGAGTAGTGGCGGTGTGTGTGTGGCAGACCTTATACTCCTGACAAATCTACCTGCACATCACAAGTATGTTTGCACTATCCCCAGGCAGCATGCAGTGCTGTAAAATATCTTTTAAGAATGGTTTTACGGGGACGGACACCACATTGTCCACAGGCTCCTTGAGACCTTGGAACACTCCTTAAACCAGAGGACAGCCCAGTGATATATAACTGCTCAGCAACAGGCACTCTCTGCTCCACAGAGACACAGCTCCGTCTGGAACCTCATGCAATTTTCAACACCATGAAAATTTCCACTGTTTCTGGTTGCCAAGGAAAAAATCTGCTTGTTACTTCTCCCTGTCTTTGCATGGTGTGCTCACTGCTGGGAAGAGTGCTTGA
This sequence comes from Plecoglossus altivelis, assembly GCA_036571765.1. NCBI lineage: Eukaryota > Metazoa > Chordata > Actinopteri > Osmeriformes > Plecoglossidae > Plecoglossus > Plecoglossus altivelis. Next base: position 8,961,864 of record BROE01000008.1, on the reverse strand, counting down.
GATAGTTGCCCCTGCTCTAAGTGTACTAATCCAATATAATCCATCCTAGACTAGCTCTGCCTGTTCAGCATTTTGATGTTGCACAAAGGCCCTGTGGGAGTTCAGAAGTTGTTTATCAGTGCTAGGACTAATATTAGTGCATTCTCAGTCTTGTTGTGAATAGAAAGAAAATGAAAGATGAAGACGGAGACAGATGAACACAGTTCTGAGCCATGCATTTCCACGTGTCCGCTCTTGCACTTCACAGCGTGGGCAGGGGGAGGTTGAGGGAGAATTCACATTTAGCGCTCTCTGGGGTACCGTCTTCCTATGGGGATTTTCATCCCTTGCAACGTACCCTATGCCAACGTGTAGGAAGTGAGTTGCAGAACTTGCAAATAACAGAGGTAATTTTCTCAAACTTGTCTTGGCTGTGTAGGTCTACTACTTACAGGCGGTCAAGTTAACAGTGATTAATATCTTATGGCAGTGGCAAAGAGGACAGATATGTCACTAACGTTCAGTCATTTGCTGCTAATCGTCCTTTAGTTTAAGCGTGCAGGCCCTGGTTTGTGTGTGGGTCATCCAGTTCACCCCTGACTCCCATCTTAAAACTAGCCCAACTGTTCTTTTTGCCCCTGTAATCTAACAGTTATCTTACACAAAATGTCAGATGTCGTATTTCCACGCTTGACAGAAGTTAATGTGTCTATAATCACTGGTTACTGTACTGTAGGCACATGGAGTGTTGTACTGAAATTGGCTGTGTACCGTAGGTGGCTTTCCTGTGCTTTGCATCCTACTCCAGCAGTAGACTAGTGAATGGGCGCAGCTTAATCGAGGGGGTGAGAGCGAGCACACCAGATTGTGATGGATGGATAGCGTGTCTGCGGAGACGTGGGTGGAGGAGGCCGCGGCGGCGCCGACAGCCTCGACAGATGGAAGGTGATTTGGAGATGCAGCCCTGCTCAAGATAGGTTAATTAGGATGATAAGCAAAAAATGTGTTGGGTTTGGTGCCTTGGCTGCTGATCGTTTGATATAGCCTTCATATGGTCTCCCCTCATCTTCCCCAACCTTCCCAACCCCACACACTGGCTCCCAGATCCTGACTATTGAGAATTCTCGTATGCCTGCCGATTCCATCCCTCCCCCTCCATCTCTCTCTTCTCTCTCGTTCTCTTCCTCTCTTTCTCTGACTCTCTTTGAGAAGGGATGGTTTCTCCTATATGGTGAACAGTGGTAATGACATTATTATTATTATTATCATCATATTGATATTATCCATGAGAATGGATGAAAGACTACTCCCTTGACCCTGCATGCATACATGAATCCGATGTTAATCTAAAGAAGAAACAACCTTTTTCAAATGATGTTGAAAAGGCAGCATTAATAGATAAAACCATGGCCATGTTGGTTGTCTACAGAATAACCTTGAGAGCAAGCCTGTTGATTGACTACTGTTATTCTTCTGCTGGCCAACTAAAGCTTTTTTTCAGATGTGTTCTCATTACCTAATACCTGCTGGCAATTTGATTGCATTGCCTGCACATTTGCATATAGATGTATTGCATTTCAATTGACATATTGTTAGCGGATTACTGTGAGCAGTTTTGTTTGTGTCACCTAAACACACTCTGACTCTGCTGGTCTCATCAGGGTGATATCTCTGGTATTAAGACATCAGACTGTCAGCACAGCGCTCCGCACAGCATAGGAGATTTGATACACTTGTTTGATGGCGTGTGCAGCTTCAAATGCTTATACGAGCAAACCGGTTTTAAACAAGCCTTTCATGTGCCAAACGAAAATGATTGAGGGAGATGTCCCTCGCTATACAGGAGGGTGGTGGTTGTTCGAAATGATCACGTTCAACCACTTTGAATGTTCTTCCAAGGAGCATGACCTTGAATCTACATGTGCACATGCATTTGTCTCAATTAGCAGCAATTTTCATGTTTGTGGACGCAGAAAGGGGGAAGTCATCCACAGTGCTTCTGCTACCTGTAGTATTCAGGGTGACATTTCAGCCCCCTACTGAGGATGATCAATAAAGAACCACAGAGTAAGGCCTGTTTTTTCATCAATTCATCGTGCCAGATTCTCCTAATATCATGCTAAACTCCAGGGCTAATCCTAACCCTAACCTGAGCCTGGGTGCGTGCATGCACAGAAAGCCCTGCAAGGATATTCTCACAGAGAGAATAATAACTTAGGATACCGGCTCTTTTGATGGAATGATGGTGCACACGATTGTGCACGAGTACAGTACCTTCTGGTTGCATGTTCCGATGGATAGGTCCTATTTGAGACAGAACAACAGGGTTATCTTTTTGTCTCACTGCTTTTCAATGGGCACTCCAGACACTGACTGTGTGAGGGGTTTAATGTGTAAGCCACGTGCGTGTGACCACGAGATTACATTCTCCCGATTCTCCCAATTGCATCTAAGCATCAGCAAAACATTCAGGAAGTGCATTGCGTGGTACTCTGAAAGCACAACTGCATTGAATAGGCTGAAGTTATAAAGGTGCCAATCATAGGTCAACAATTTGCTAAATGTGCCTGAACAATATCAGTCATAACTGATACTAAGTAAAGCCCAGATATGAACAAGAGCATTTTGAGTGCTGAAAGGACGTGTGCGGACAGAAAGGGCTTTTGCTTACTGTTAGGTCATTCTTAAATAAGAAGAACACAGAGTCGTAGAAGCTAAGGCCATTTTACGTCTGATCTCAGTTACAAAGTTGTCCAAAGTCTTTGTCTTCAACTCAATCAATTATACGGTCATTAACACAAACACATGTCAATAGTCATTGGTTAAACATGTAGTTTTCAAATCTAGTTCTGTGATTGGAGTTCTTCAGTCAGGATACAGTAATTTGACCCAGGAATAAATGTCCCCCAAAATTCCATTCAAGTTTCCACCTGCCAGATGCCCCTTTATGAGGGGTCACTCTATTCGTATGATACTGGACTCCTTTACCACAGACAGACCCCCAACTGGTAAAATCACTCAGCTGGAGTCAGAAAGCTTATCTCCCCTCAGGGAAGTAAGAGTCTACTGCTGAGAACTCTAATGTTTCATACAGAAAAAGGGTTACATCCTAAGGTTCTCTAACACTTACAATGACAGCACATCCAGTGGGTAGACCCACTGCATTTGTGCACAGCAAGGTTCAGGAAAATCAGCACGCACGCCATGGTTCACACCAAACTTGTGCAACTTCCTGCGCCGTTTCGTTGTGTGGCGAGCACAGAAATCCGTCAGAGCTGCATCAAGGCAGACTGCGATGCCTTCTATGTGAGTGAGATCTCTTGAGTCTTTGTGCTGTTCAACAGGGCTCTGAGCTTGGAAGGTTTGAGGCATCTGATGAAATGCAGGCTGTTTCATCCTGAGGGTAATCTATAAATGTTGAGGTGTTCAGAGCACCTTGATGTTGGAGGTGTTATTGATGTTGGAAATGATATTTTTCCAATTGTATACGTGAATCCCTAGAGTGTTGTTAAAAAGTTAGGAAAGGGATTCATCACGCTTTGTAAGTATAGGCCTGTCGTATGTTACATACAATATACACATTGCCGAAGTTAAATGCAATTAGATTGCAGTCACATGGTGAAGACTGTTCAAAGTTTAACTGTCTTATAATTGCTATATAAAATACCCAATTTAAGCAAATGTCAGTATTCCAAGGTCTAGACAGAAATGGTGCATGTATGTTGTCACGTAGGGTAAGACATTTTGTTGTAATTCCAGAAAAACATATGCATCTCCTTTTGGCTTTTTCATCCATTGTTACGACTCCGAAAATGGCAGCACCAAGACCTCCTGAGTATGTTCCAGTCTCAAACGAGTTGTTTACTTTGGAGAAACCCTCCATATTGTTTTCTTTCTCTGAATCAAAGTGCTTCCTGTGTCGCAGGGAGCTGGTGGCGCCCGTCCTCTGCTGATGGAGAGAATGATATTCTTGGGCACAAGCCTGGGCAACAGATCAATACCGGCACCCGGTGAATCTTCTCAGGTGAATCAGCGGCAGCACTCCTAGATGTATTACTTTCCTCAGCATGAGCGTCTCTGCGGCTGATGAACAAGACGGATGCACGGGAACCGCTCTTTTGGGTCGCCAGAGGTTGCCAGCACCGGAAGGATTCAGTGAGGCAATAACCTACCCTTACAGAAGACAGGACCATATTTAAACTTGTCAGGATCTCGCCTGTTGGATGGGCCACGTTGGTGCAAATTACAAGGGTAATATTGATAGGTGATTTTTCACCTGCCATCGAGGGATTGGTTTTTATTCCAGGGGGAGCACTCGGTAACAGCTCTGAGTCTGAACAGCCCAACAAGCAGGATGGGGGTCACTTGTCAAAGTTCTGCATGTTCAGTATGAGTCAAGGCTGTTTGCCACAAACTGTCCTTTCACTCAAAGCGATTCTCCTTTGAAAAAAACTTGAAAGCTACCCCAACTATTTTTTTTTTCAAGCTTAAACCACCTACCTTTCTCAACTCATCGCTCTGAAATTGAATTGTCCACTGGCCTGGAACATGTCATAGAATATGTTAAACAGCCTTGAGCTAAAAATCCCTTTCAACCTCATTTTCCATCACTGTCTGGGTAGCCCAATTTAAGCAAGATCTCCCTGGGCCAAAGAAAACATTTGCTTGGATTATACATATGCAGGCAATACTGTTGATGTGTCTATAAATGTACTTAAACCCATTACCGGATTTATGTTGATGGATAGTTATTTTGATAATGCCTGATCTACCTTTATTTCAACATAATTACTTATTCCTCCTCCTGATCCAGTTGTCTCTTCGTGTGACTTAGAGTATCGTCATCCTTCAGTTAGTCTGCGGGTTACACAAGCAAACTCATTACAGATGCACAACAATCCCCCAAATTAAGCCCTGCTGTCTCATGCCAGATGCTTAATCTGGCTACAGATCATTCTCAATCCCATTCATCAATGTGTTGACAGATAGTCCCTTGTTATGCTACTGTTTTATCGACTGCTATTTTACCATTTAAAAGACAGAGGCTTGACTTTTGTCCTCTGTAGACAGTCGTATGTTTCTGCAGTACTATTTACATTTCATTAACCTGCTCACCCCAGACATAAATCAATATGTAAATTAGACAAACTGGCAGTGTTTGGCTCATGTTCAAAATCGCAACCTAAACAACTTGAGTTTACAGAGAGTTATATTGCTCCAGATTCATTTTGAGTAGGTCAGAGCTCTCATTAAAAGTGAGTCAGAGGAATCACACCTACCACTGAATTCTCACATAACTAAGACATGTTTCGGCCTTGGATTTTGTAGTAATGAAAGTGACACAATATCAATGGTGAGATTATGGTCAAATGTGGTCCACCTTGCTGCAAAAATGCACTTTAATGTATTGATGAACAGCTGGAATACTTACTGATAGTGGATCTGTTTTGGAAGGATTAGGGTCAAGGTTCTGTCATATTTCCTGTCAGGAAATATACTTCCAATATTTTTTTCTTGTTCAACTGTATGTTGAGGCAAATTGGTTTGAGAAATCGTATGTAGCCATACTTGGAACCATGGACTCCTACTGTGGGATATTACTGTTATCTGTGTCTTGTACTTGACACACTCAGATTATTGTTGCCATGATTGAACATGTGAAGGTTTCTGTGTGGCAGGTGACCCACACATGACACAGCTCTTCACCCAATAAATGCCTTGGGTAATCTGTGCTGTACGTAATACATTAAAATAGCTTTCACTGGTCCAAGACTTGGAATTGACTTTTTCTTTGATTTGAGCTTTTAAGTACTTTTCGAGGGAATGCAGCTACCATTTGATTTGCCTTGAGGAAAAATGGTGGACTCTTCCTGCACTAAGGCTGTTGAGAGTCCATCTGTCTTCCTGCTCCCCATGTTTGTAGCCACTGACTGGGAAATGAGACCCTACGAGAGGGCTTAAGTGTCATTGTTTGGTCTCCTTCCTTGTTTGCTCATTCATTTTTCCCTTCGTGTAAGTGAACGGAAACTCTTTCCCTGAAAACAGAACAGGATATTTGCTTGCTCAAAGATGAAAATTGCCTCTGATGTCGCGTTCTTGTAATCAATGTTGATACAATTCATTTGTCTTACAACATTCAAATCCCAGCAAGAGATCTCATTCCCCCAGCACCATAATGATATTGTATTGATCTTCTAATAATCCCTGTGTATTGGAACAAGGCTTAGTGGAATGGTTTTCCACTAAGATCAATGTCATTGTTTGACAAAGGGTACTGTAGCTTGTTCACTATACCAACGTTTTACACCTCTGAAGTATCAAGGGATCTTTGTTTGTGACGCCACCTGCTACCATAGATGCTTGCTTAGATGTTTACTGGATGTTGAAGGGATAAAAATACAACATTACTGAGTAGATGTTTCTTTCTTTATCAAGTATTTAGAAAATTATTTGGTGTTGAGATGACTCATGAAAATGAATCATCCCCATTTTCAACTGCCACACGTGTCTTTTCTCAGAAGGTGTTCTGTTGTTCAGAGGAACGTCTTGATCTGAATCAAAGTAGCTCAAAACTTTCACAAAGGTGGAATGAGAAGACACAATTTTGAGAGTTCCTTTATGTATAAAATATGAGGTACGTACTTTGAGGACATAACTTGATAAACACAAGGGAATGTAAAAGAATAATTTCTGTTTTGGTCAGTAATTCCCTCTGATGTCTGATGGTACTCTCATTGGAAATATGCTGCGGTACATTTGATGTTCATGCTGTCAGATGCCTGCTGGTATGTGTGTGCTGGTTTGTGTGGCCTTTTTAAATAAGTTCTAGAAAACAAACAAAAAGCTAAATCCTGAATGTTGTACGTTCTTTTTATTTGTTCAGGGAAACTTTCTTTGTTTACGACGTTATTTGCCATTGTGATAGATGACAGACGCTGTGAAGATTGTCTAGGTTGAACCAGTTGCGTCGATTGATGCCACTTGCCTTGGGGGAACGTCAATTCACAGACCCAAGGAATTCTTCAGTAAATGCAGCTGTCTGCTCCGTCGGTCATTTCAGCTGGCATGGCTTTCATTCATTAACATCTACGATAGCCGTTTGTGGATCTCCCCTTTTCAAAATCTAAAACTGTGCTTTATTATAAAAAAGGCCTCAGTGTCGCATGATTCTGTTTGCCACGTCCTTGGCTGCTGGAGTTCTAAAGCTAACTGTGAAAGGAGGACTAGACATGAAGAGAGAATCACCACCCCTGCAGGGAGAAGGCTGCACATGATGATTACTGCCTAGAGAATTGCTCAGAAACCCAGCCATTTTTAATGTTCCCATTAGTCAAAAAGGAGCCATGCTTCTCGACTAAATACATTTATTAAATCTGTAAGATGTGGAGGCAATTATTTTGAAGAGCCATTTAGTGATACGGGGGGAATTCTCTCAATGCATTTAATCGAAGCTTGGTTGTGATGATGCATATCCATTGAGATTTTACTGTAGTGCTGGTTTGCCTTAGATCTAAAATTGTCATGTGTATACAACCAGGATGAGCCATCCCTGCAAATACACCATGCACACCACAAGGGTTAAAACAATTCAAGCACCTCATCTTTGTATTCACAGGCAGCGTTTCCACACAAAATATGCATAAACACTCAAATTCAACTCCACTTGCACCATTGATGGGGACGAGCAGTTAGGATTGTGCTAACATAAGAAACCGCAATACATCACAATGCCATCCAGAGAACCAATAGGGTGAAACTGTGTCTGTTTCTGGGAAGGCAGATCAGATGCTTCTGGTGCATCACAAAAGGTGCGCATGAGCGTGTTTGCTGCCATGGCCACCACTCATAAATGTAATCGTGTTCCCTGTGTCCTCTAAGAACGCAGTCAGAATTGTATTTTCGCTTTCACCCTTATAATCATTTTGAAAAGCAAACAAACAAACAGACTGAGACAGGCAGCCCAGATGGAGATAGACAGGAGTTCGACAGGTCGCTTCTGAGAACAAACGTTTGAACATTTTAGTGGCATATGTAAACTGCCGATCTAAAATAATGATGTTCATTAGGACAGAACAGAAGAATGAGTGCTGCATTTTGAAATCCAAGTAAAAATTCTGCATCCTTATTGTGTCTTTCTTTATCACGTTCATTGGTCTTATCACGTTGGGCTATTCTAATTGATATGTTACTCACGTTCTGTACTGCCCTTGGATGCGCTCTCATTTTTATGAGACCTAATACAAATGCCATGAGACATGGCGTCCTGGCATGTCGATTCTGTGGTCCCGACATGCTGTCTATATTTGATAGACATGTGGTCTCTCTTGTCCCCTGGTCGCAGTGCTTTTCAGATTTGTATCATCGCTGCCTTGCAAGTCTCAAGATGAATGCTCACAGGTGAACATGGGGAAGAGTGTGGCATTTTCAAATAATTGTCACACATTCTTTCCTCATAAGGGCAATGCTTCATTCTTGGAATTCAAACTGTCACATGCAAGGAAATGTCACATGCAAGGAAAACTCCACTCACAGCAAGGCGGAGCTTGCTTAAGTATGAGTTGACATGAATAGACATGAATCCACAATACTACATCATCCATGGTCTAAAGATGCACAGTTACAGAAATGCAGCCTGTTCCGGGGGTTGGTTGGTAGACCTTTGATGCGGTCAACTGTACCTTAAAAGGTTATGAAAAATGGTGCCAGCCCAAATTTACAAATAAAACCCCATGGAGGTGGTGTGGTGAGGGAGTTATTGAGGAGCACTGCAATAATACACTTGAATGCTGGCTTTCTCTGGGAAGACACAGACACACATGCTGAGTTAAAAGCAGGAACAATTCCCTCCTCCAGATGTGCCCCTCTCAGTTGCTCGCTCTGACTGACAGTCATTGCAGTAAAATAAGAGGCCGCAGGCACTGCCAGAAGTACTAAAACCTCCATTGATTCTGATCCAATTTGCAGCGGGCAGGTTACAGACTTGCGCATCCATTTAGAAAGACAAGGGCTTGGAATTCTGAAATATCCTCGAATAGCGGGGAGAGTGCCGACTTGGAGGGGAAGGGATCGATTGTGTCTTTTGGCTGGATGTGGACCACTCACTTGTCACTTGTCACCTGGGTGGCAGAGGGGTGATGGCGAGAATTCAACTCCAGATGAAGTGGCAGATCTTTATCTCCCGCATGAACCTGGGTTCCCCCAAGGGCTCCATTTCCCTGCCTTCCCGACTTCTACTAACCCTTCCGTAAGTAGGATGGAAGGGGGGAGCAGGATGCTGTTTTAGGCTGTTGCGAAGGTGTTCAACCATGTATTTGTACATGCCCAGCTGTTCTGGTTTGAATGCTCAGTCACTATGATCCTCCATTATCAACATCTGGAGAACTTGTATTGCGACTGCATGTGCATATGCATCAGTTTCATTTGTACGTCCATATTCAAACAAAACCTTTATATAATCCGAGCAAGAATTATTGAGCTTGTTGGAGTTGTTTCCTTATCAATAGTTAAAGACCTGTCTTTCCTTTGTGGGGGAGTGAAGTGCAGTCACATGTCTGAGTGAAGCCCCGTCTGACTAGGGAAGGGACGTGTTTCACAGGAAGTAGGCGACACACACCTCCAGTTTGTTCCCCCGAGTGTCTCTCCTTCCAGCCATCTCTCCTGATTGATGGATCCTGTCGTCTGCTAAACAGATCTATTTCTCTCCCTCTGCACCATATGCTAAGGGAAGACTGTAGGCAAACATGCTGCTAGGCTTCGTGTTACTGTGTTCTCACAATAACCCTCCCCCTCCTCCTCCTCTCCCCCCCTCCTCCCCCCCATCCTCCTTCTTTTCCTCTCACGGGCCCCCCAATCTCCTGCCAGCCTTGATCAGCTGCTGGCCCACCTGTTAAAATGTTATATCTGTGATTTCATCAACGCCTGTTCTACTTGACCGAAAGACAAGGGTGGCTTTTAAAGCTGTGAGATGGTGAGGTTCTGCATACCTGAGTGTTGCACGCAGGGTAACATGAATATTGAATCGTGGGAGCACCAAGGCCATGCATGAGCTTCTCCTAAGGGTGAGACTGTTAGCTCTAATTTATACCCTAGGCCCTAGTTTTCTCATTTTCGCTCTATTTAGCATGTTGGTACGCGATTAAATGGAGGACAGAAAAGGAAAATTTGATAAGCTGGGCCCAGTGCCTCAGTAAAGCTTCTTATGTATTTGCCATGGCAGCTCAAAAGTCTTGCCTGCTTTTTCACATTCCCACGCTTCTTTATTCATGACAGCCCCGTGGTCCCTGGCCATTCTTGCTTTTCCGCTTCAGGTTTTTTATTAGGACGTTAATCTCTGTAGAATTGAGAAACAGCAAAACCACCTCTTGTTCTGCCTGTTCAGTTCGACCGATCTCCTCTGGATTACACATGACAGTTGCTCACTGTCACCTGTTGAACATGGGAATGCTCTGGTTGTCTCTGTTCCATCATCCAATGCAGGATTCTAAGCATCTCAGCATCTTCTAATGAAATAAATGGATCACTTTGACTCACCACTCAGCATTCCAACAGCAAGCTTATTTACTACAACCACGTTTTTTGGCACCACAATGTCAATGCAAGGCAAGAAAACTGCGCGTATATATATCTGTCTGTGAATAATGCATGCCGCGCTCTGTCACCCCCAGCCATGAAGAGATGTTGGGATCAGAGTGCTAGTGCAGACCACCTCTACACCAGGCTCACCTCCGGCTCTCCACACAGGAGCCGAGTAAAACACAAACCTCAGCTTCTCAGAAGCTGCTTTTCGGGACTTTTTGACCGAAGCCCAGTTCACCCAAGTACAGTCAAGAGAACGCTCCCCATTGCCATCATAATCAGACATGAAGTGTGGCGACAAACTCGTCTGAGGTCAAAGAGATCTCCTTGTCAAAGCCAGCGTACGGTTGAATAATGAACATTAGACGACCATTCCCTCACATTGGTCTGCTCACCCTCCTTTTTCATCGGGCCTCTACATTCCCAGTGCACCTAGTCAGCATCGTTTAATTGCGTATTTCCATATAAGACTTTAAGTGTTTGATCCTAATCTTGATGGAGAGGCAGATAGTCGGCTCTGAAAGGGTTAGATCCCGCAGCATGATCTAGCAGTAGTGTGTGCGTGCGTGTGTGAGTGTGTGCACGTGTGTGTCTGTGATTAAAGGATATGCCTGGTGAAAGCCCTTCCAAGGCCATATGTGCCTTTCGGCGACAATAATTACTATACTATGAGAGTGCCACAGCACACTTCAAACAGAATTCCAAGATTGCACTGCCAGACCAGATAAGATGAGGAGGGAGATCAAACCCTCTCCATTTGCCTTATCGGAGAGTGCTGGGCTCTGTAATTACTACGTTGGTGTGTTGTGTGTGGGGGTGAGTGTTGTGATCGCGTGTGCGCAAGTGAGTGTGTGTAGGTTAGTGTGTTGCTTGCTGACATTTACATCGTTATTAGGGTATGGGATTAAGTCATCATCATGCTAATGCTGTCTGTTGTGTCATTTGTGAACCTTTGAAGTGACGCTGGTGCAACACAGGAAATGGAATTGAGCGTTTAAATGTAAAATAAACATTGCGTTCCTTCCAACGGAACAAGTGAGTAACGTTTAAATTGTGATTACTAGGCGGGATCCTTTGCGGCCGTTGTCAACTTGGCATTGGGAAAGCCTTTGCCGCAAAGAGGACAATCAACACAAAGGCAAGAAAGTCATCATGGAAAGCCAGCCAGAGTTCACGGAGCGCAGCCCGTTACTCATTCTTCTGGTGTTTGATCCCTGTTTCTTCTTCTTGAGTTGTTGTATTTGTGTGATGCCACCTCATCAGGGAAGGTAGCGTTGTTTTGCTTCTCGGAGACTAGTCCCAGCCCCCCCCCCTGCTGCTCCCAGCACAGCTGTAATTATTTGGCTGCTTGAGTAGAATGCTGCCTGACATTTGGTATTCCCTTGCAAGCCAAGGAAATTGGAACAAAAGCAGGCGTTATTGCTCCTTCCATGCCGAGTTTATTCCTTTAGATGTGCACATCATGGTTTCAGAGAGAAATTCTCCTTTTTGTGAAATCTAACTCAGATGTGTATTTCTTCCAAGAAGGGACTGGTGTAATTTGATGAGCATGGCACCTTGTTTTCCACGTTCCCTCCCTCCGACTACTGCTTGTGTTTGGTGTAAATAAGGTACCTTTGAGAAAGTCCTATTCTATGGTTGAGATGGATAGTTGTATTATTCCACTGTATAATAAGTGCATTGTACCAACATAAGAGCCATGCTTTACTCTCAGCAGAGAACAGGTCTACATCTTAGGGAAGTGGCATAATGTGTATTGAGCGCACGCACGCACATACACACAAACACGTACCCACACAAACACTCATAGACACACATATACACCTACTAACAGGGTTTATTGCGTTTGGTTCATTGAGAGAAAACCCATGGGCAGTTTTCACGGCCTTGTTCATGTTTAATTCATCAGAGAAGGGTAAGGCTGGGCACTGGGTGGGTGTGATGTGACAAGCGGAGACAAGAATAGGCAGTCTAGACATGAAAATCTTAGTGGAGGATTCACAATTTTAACTACGGGGTGAATATAATATGTCTCTCTCTGCTCCATATTGTACGAAGCAGTCTTTGAAAAGCCAAAAACTAAGTTATTAAAGTGAAAGCAAACAAAACTAAAGGAACCAGTCTCTAAATACTGTTTGCGTAAAGTAAAGGTCTATAATTGTGGCAGCTATATCTGTAACTTCCTGTTGTTCAAGCCAACTGCTATCCAATTGCATTGACGGAGGTGTCCCATTTCCCCCAAGAAACGAGGCCAATGACAATTCTTTGTCACCTGTTCAAGTGTTTACCCTTTGGCTGTTGCGTGCAGCTTTTTTTGAAGCAGCATCCTAAATGTGTGTGTGATATGTAGCATCAAACCAGCCTTTACAAGAATGAAGGTTGCACTGTGATCACCTGTCAGGCTTTCTTCCAACTCCTTGAAGTGATCAGAGGCTGAGAGACTTAGGACCGCTGGCCTGCTCTCTGATTGTACATGACATGCCGCATTGATGCTCCAAAATCTCAAAAGAGACTAAAGCCGTTGCATTTCATATATTTGTTTGCTGATGGAGCGGCTTCATAACAGGGTGGCTGGGTTGAAGATGGGGAGCTGAAAATCACAGTTTACCTTCACAAATGTGGCCCTGTTCTGATTGTAATTTAGATAAACGCCATGGCTGGGGGTAGACCGTTACGGAGCACAAGCATCAGTTGCCATATCAAGTCCAAACGCAACTTGCAGACTTAGATTCGGAAGATTTCGAAAGGTAAGCATTGGTACTACAGTCTGCGAAGGTGAGATTGCTATGTTGGAAAGCAACAACTGTCTTGAGTCCATATCTCCTCCATCTGCAACCTTTAAGGTTAAAGATGACTAACTTATCTTGGTAGCACCAAGGACTCAGCGTTCTCAACAATAGCAAAGGAGAAACAGCACAGTGGAATACAACACAACAGGAACAGTGAAACATTCTACATGGCATTGACCTTATCTCCAAGAGTATGAGTTCAATGGCTTTATGTGAAGAGACTCGTATGATAAGGCCATCCTGTGCCCTTCTGCCAATACAGCTTGGCTTTGAGAATGTGCGCAAATCCTTAACAGAAAGAAAACAATAGTGTACAAAGTAGCCTTGGGAATAATAATGAAAACACACCCATTTGTTAAAGACCTCCTTTCAAAACATACCTTTCAGTGCTATGGTGCGCGAAGGCCATCTACATTTCCTATCTCGTCGTGTTTTCATATATAGCCGCACAGAATGAAAACATGCAAGCGAGGATGAGACCACAGCGGCAAAGCGAGCAGTAGCTTCAAACAGTTTTTCACTGACGTGTTGCACAATTAATTGCAGGGGGCTGTGATTATTCACAGGGGTTTGTAATTAGGAGGGAGTCAGAAGTGCTTTACACTGGGTAATTGCCGGCATCAAGCCTGTGCCATTCAGCTGGGGAACTGCATGCTGCCCTCCATTGTGAAATCATGTGAGGTGTCTCTGACCCTTGTTGCTTGAAATTAATTCTGAAGTGCTCATCAAATAGATTGCTTTTTTGTAAACACAACTCCTCCGTAATTTTGTGGTATATGCCAGCAATCTGCAACCGCTTGACAAAACGACAGTTGTCAACATTTTCACATGGTTATAAAAGGATATAGAAAGAAGATGAAATAGCACCATTGAAGTTCTCATCATTTTCAAGCCAATCTCTTTTAGGGATTCCTCATAATGTTGGGATCCCATTAGTTGCCTTAAAGAAACCATCCAAATTACTTATTCATGCAATGAATCAACTACATGGTAAAGGTGGTTTTACCAATTTCTGCGATAATTATGAGAGCAAGACACCACATTCTTTACATTTTGTGAGCGTTAGACAATAGAGTTAGCTTATACCTTTTTTAATGCATGCCTTATGTTCAAATTGTTCTAATGTAATGTACTGTTTTCTGGCCTTCCAAGTACCTGTGTCGAAAATATGATGTTGGTGCCAAAAGGTTGCTGCTAGATTATTGATCATAACTAAAAAATATGATAATTTTATATCAGCTCTCTACACAGAAATGCCATCAAAGCTGGAGTGGACTTCAAAGTCTTCCTTTAAACTTACATATCACTCCACAGGCTTGCCCCACCACATCTTTTGGATCTTCCTACACTCAATCACCCCATGAAGAGACCACAAGAACAAGAAGCTGGATATTTGGCGGTTCCTAAAAACAAGTCGATAACAGAGGAGTAAATGGCTTTCTTATGTAAAGCTGCTCTCCAAGCAGACATCCAGTTCCAATCGGGTTGCTGGCTTGGGCTCCTTGCTCTTCGTCAGTCCTGCAGCTGAACTGCTGCTCAAACTCCCCAAACAAGAGGCTTCCTCCCCCTACAAACACTGCAACTGCTGCTCCGCTTCTCAGCAGTCTCTAACCTCATCCCTCTCTCCCTAAACTCTACATCCAATTTTTATGTTCGACACTAACTGCGAAGGAACCCTCATTGATCTAGATACCCGCCCCATCTATGTTTTTGTGTTTACCGGAGTTCTTTTTTTTCAATCATATTGCTTTACTTGTGAAATTAATTTGTAGACGGAAACTCCAATATCCGTGACAACCAGATGGAATGTTTCATTTTTACAGTATCGAAAGCTTTTGAGAATGCACTGATAGTTGTCTCAAAGTGTTGTACCGGTCTTTAATGAAACGTGTCCATGTAAGTATAACTGTGTTAACATTTCCAAAAAACATATTTTTGGCACTGCATGGACCAGCATATGGTGCCATGTGGTGTTGTTGAGTAGTCTACTCGAAAGGCAACGAATTCACATTAATTTTCCCATCTGAAGTTGTGACGATCTATTTGGATTTGCATGATGTGTCACAGGGGCCACATGGGCGCTGTTTGAAGAAGTCTCCTCCTGCTCTGAAACTCCAGCAAGGATTGCTGCAACAGCTGTTTGCCTCGATGTCTGTACCAAGGTAATGTGCCTGTAAACTTGATGGGGCCAAACAGCTTGCTCCTCTACTGCTCTGTTCAGTGGAACTGATCTGAAGGTAACTTGCATGACTCTACTTTCTTTTTTGCCAATTAAAAAAATTCACGTGTTAATTGTAATTTTTTTGTCCCCTTGTTTACTGAATTAATGCGGCCGTGTTTCAGAAATTCAGTCTAACCTTCATGTCACATATCAACAGAGTTGTGGGATGTTCGTTTATTGGATGGTGAAGTAGTTGAGCTTCAAGAAGCTAACAACCATCCATCAAACTGCAGAAAATGTGTCTTCAAGTGTAGGCTGCTGTATGTGCAATTGGAGCAGCTTTATCTAGAGAGAGAGAGATAACATGTCTAGCAGAGAGCCATGTTTGATTTCACAAAAGTATGGTAAAAGTCAAAGATGGTCATTCTTTTGAATGAGGAAACTCCTTGTGTTTTTTTTCCTTATGCTGTTGCTTGCTGGCTGACTACTTGTCATTTTCGACATTATAATTTCAAGATGTTTGCGCATTCAATTAATATTTGAACATATTATCGGCTGGGAAATAGGAATTCTATTAGATCTCACAATGCTGCATTGCACTTAGGATAGCGCCTTCTGCTACCTAGTTTTGTGAAATTTTGTGCCCTCTGTAATAAAAGAGTGGTCCTCCTTAGACAAGTGTCTGGTCAACATCAGCGATAAAGAGACCATAGTTATACATCTTCATAACCTTGAAAAATGAATAGATTAAAATTGTGAGAGGAAGGAGAGCACAATCAAATTCCAGTAACGTAATGTTAGCTTTCAATGCTTACGTGCCATAAACTGTGTTTTTCAGGATCAAATCTGCCCTTCCATTTTTGATGACACGTAATCTACCAGGTCAATCATTTATTAAATATTATTGCACATCAACTGTTCTCTAGATTTCTACGTTCTAGACTTTACTGCTTCTACACTTAGCTCACAGTGGCCTGCTTGTTTGTTATGTGGCACATGGTGGTGACATCACTTGACTCCAAGTCTCCAATTGTCCCCTAAGAGGTCGTTATACCCATCATGTTTCACCAACATCCTTCACAGATGTCTCAAACCTTTATCAAACAGCACTTATATCTGAACAAGACAATCTGCGTCAAGTGCCTGTCATCCTAGTAGACAGCTTGTTCTGTCAACAGAAATATAGAATAAATGCACCTTCCTCTCCTTCAAGTGGATTCTCCAGACAGACTAAGAGATGATGCCTTTGATTATATGTGCCATTCAATGTTCCAGAGCCAATTTGATTCATGTTTATCGCTTCCACATCCCAAGCACATGTTAAAAGTCAGAGTTTGAAGTAGAGGGGTTACATTTGTCACTATCCAAACAAATTTACTGTCAATCATGAACAGTGTGATAAAAAACTATAGTAACGCTTGAAACCCTACACTGTTTTTCATGGACTCCCATCATCTATCAACACCATAACACGTTGAGAAATCACACATAGATGATGTTTTCATATTCTCCCAGATGTTACAAGAAAATGTCTGCCAATGGGATTTTACATACCAATTTTTTCTCCATGATCTTCCTCGTGTCCTCAGGGCAGCAGAAAACATGCTTTCTGCAGCACATCCCTGGTTGAGGAATTGATTATTGCTGTACATTGCCCTACAGGTTCACAGGACAAGGTAATGGATAGACTGTGCTTTCTGGTGAGAGTCAAGTCAAACCATTCTCTGGGTGTTATTTTGGGAAACTTCATGGCTCATCTTGGCTGTATTTTCTCTGCCTTCCTGCATCGGATGCTTGCCCTCCCTACATAAGAGACTTTCCCTGGGTCTAGATAACTCTCTGACCATTCATTATCACCCTACTTTTTGACCTTCTATAGGGGGACAAAAGAATCCCTGCTCACATCATTATTTCTAGGTGGACTTGGCTTCTGCTGTTATCTTGAGATGGGAAGCTGAGCATAATGTTTGAACTCCCTCAAGTTCTACAGTTTTATTTTACAATCGTTGTGATTTTCTTATCGATCCAAGTTATTGGTTCTGATCAGATCTGGCATTAGGAAAATCCTAAATGGCTGTCTTAAAATCCTGTTGTCTAGGATAGCTATTTTATGGCTAAGAGGAAAACACAATTTGTGACGCAAAAACAGAAAACAGGTGTTAGATAATTACCGCCCCAACCTGTTAAAGACCTATGCAGATCTCAAATTAATTGATATGCAGAGCCAATGCATCTGTTGCCATAAACCATTTCCAACTCCTGGACAGAATTCTGAGTTGCAGCCACTTTTAATTGCTCTTTCAAAATGCACCATGTCAAAATTCATCACTTCAGCTCAGATGGTTTCATGGTATAGTCTACTGAACATAAGAGTCCTTTGTAAGGATTTTTTCCTGGGATTCTCTTCAAAAGAGATGCTGGTTCTGAAAGAAATTGTAAACTCCCTGCATAAATGAAAGTTACATTCATTACGGTCAACACAAAAGGAGATGAATATAGGGAGATATAGCGGGAGAAATCAAAGGTGGAAAGAATAGATATGTGATTCCAGTTTAATGGCAAACTATTACCTTTCAAAATCAACCACATGGATGACAGTAATGTATATCCTCCGTTCTAAATAACCATGCTTAAAGAGGTGATAGGTTTTGTTCTACAAGGATACTAATTAAAATCCATAACCTTAATGAGTTTTTAGCACCCCTATTGGTTAACATGATTACCTAAGATAAGAGCAGTAAATTGAGGTCCTTTTAATTAAGTGAAAAATTTACTGGCCTTTCCACAACAGTGGATGTAAATTAACTCCTCTTCTCTTCTTTATAGTCAAGCTGCCTGGCTCATTTAATCAGTTGTATTTTTGAAGAATATTTCATTTGAATGTACAGTGTACTGTATTTGGCATACAAACACCTGTGAAAAACTATAATGTTGCAGATAATCTGTTTCCATTTCCTTTTCAATCCCTTGTCCCAAACCACAGTGGCTGATCTCGTGCAGCTAAATCGGCTTCACAGACACGTGCTACATGGGTCTCCTAAAATGCGTCTTCAATTATAAAGAAATACAGGTCTTTTGGCCGCGCACACAAACGACGTTACAGACTATATCAGATGGCAGACAATGTTGCCCAAGCCGCAGCCACTCTTGCCCTGTGTGATGTCTAGCCAGGACCCTTTTGTCTACACCCTAGGATAATTGCTTTTCTCCAGCGGTGTTATTCATGTTTTGCGATTGGATGGTCTGACCCAGGGCCAAGGGAGCCACGTCTACAGACCAGTTGGCTTGAACTGACGCTTTGCCTCGGAGCTGATTATTTCACTGAGGTTTGGTGCCCACAAGGCAAATGTGAGAGCAATGTCGGCATACTTTGTGAAAATGTCTCACCCACTGTGGAGAACGTGCTCAGCTTGGTTAGTAAAACTAATTTTCCATTGGGCCTTTCCCCAGTCTATTTCCCTCTGCCTATGGAACTCAGTCATTCTTCACTTTGATCCTTGTGGCTGTAGGAGCACAGTCGGGTCTACTGTGTCTTTTCTAATAGGATTTTTAAATGATTTATTTTCTTCAGATTTCTGTCAGCTTTACTTTTAATTGCTTTCTATAAATATTGTACTAATGACTCAGCATGCTGTCACCCCTTGGGTGAAGTTTAGTTGAACTGTCAAAACTACTTTTTCTTTTTCTACTGTTAGAATTTTGAGTGAGTATTCACTTGGGCGAGCGACGGTCACTGAGGGCCACATCCATGCTCTTGTAGGGGATTTGAATATTGGCCAAACAACCAAAAGTAATTCCCCTATGGTTTAAGGAATATTGGAAACTGAACAGTTGAACAGTGTATTATCATGAACCAAATAATGCCAATACCAATAGAATTACTGTTATTTGATTCAATGGATTAAATAAGAGCAAGATGAATCAATGTTAGGCAAAATGAAATATACATTTAATAACATTGCACATGATTGAACTCAATTCTAAGTCAAACATGTTACAGAATGAAGGTTAACGTTATCCCATGCTACTGCAATTATTGAAGATCAGAGAGAAAGGAAGAGGTGAAGAAGGAGTAGGAGCACATGGACAAACCAGAGCTGAGGAGAAGGTCTCAGAAGATGAACAATGCTTCAAAATTCCCTTTATACAGAAGAACAACCAATCAGACAACTTCTTGACCCTTACTAATCAACATGTGACTAGCAATGCTACAGTAAGTTACACAACAAGGTGCGAGAGCTGTAAAGCAGAGACTCTGTCCAGCAACTCCGGATTTTAGCATGCGAGAGATGGGGGCAAGATGACATCAACCGTCCCCCTACATTGATATGTCATGAGTGGACTGTTCAACTGTCTCAACTTCTGTAGACCTCTCAAAGTCTTACACAGACTTGTCTGCACACATTAGGCAGAACATACCAACATACTCTAACATCTACACACCTACATTTATTTTCTAGGACACTTAACACATGGGATGAGGGCAACAGGAATACAATTTTCATTGAATTCCCCAAATCAGAGAAGTAGGGTTGCTTTAAAATATCTAGGCGACTTCAAACTGCAATGCCTGATAAGCTTATGTATTGTGCATGTGGTGGTATATTTGCGGTTTAAGCTGTGCCCATACTGTAAACTCATATTGAGCTGGGAAGCGATAAAAAGCTTTCCAAAAAGCATAAGCTTATGCCACAATTCCCGTAACACGGTACACCAACAGAATGTAACTGGGATCAGGACTGGATATTATTTAGGCTCATTATTATGGAAGACGAATTTTGTGTACAGGAATTAGGTCATGAACCAAGTCTTAAAACAGAAGTGTAGACACCCTATTAGGAGTATGACTCTCCCAGCTTTGTCCATATTTTCTTTAAAAGCTGGCACCTCTCATGTTTGTCTTGTGAACACGGTCATCAAGCCTGGATAGACTTCTCCGTCTCTCCCATGGAGTATATTTGTCTGGCATTTGCGCTGGATCTTTAACACACCCTTGCCTCGCCTCTTTTGACCCCCCCTTCCCAAATTATAAGATTGTTTTCCTGACATTTCACATGGCCAGGGTGTCTGATATAAATGACCTTTCCTCTAGTTCACCCTCCTGGGCATCAACACTTAGAGGACCAGTCACATGGATGAAGGTCTTAAATATCCAACATCCTGTTGACAGGCTAGGGTTTTTATTAAGCTTATAAAACATGCAGGGGAGTAAAGGAGTAAAATTGATTGTTTCCTTTGGCCAAGAAACAAATGGTGTGTGGAAGAAGCACCTGGGCACAGTGACATGAATCACTGTTAATGCTTTTGACGAGGTGTTTTGCATTGGGGTGTAGGTGTGTGTGGCAGGCATGCGCTCCAGCGCACATGCAACTTCCATAACTGACAAAACTGACAAAAGGAATCCGATAAAGTTGGCGTATAGTTACGTATTTCCATCTAATTAGTATTACGTGGAGAGAACATTTTTGGGCGTCTTGAAATAGAGATCCAATTTAACATGAAACACAGTAGCGCTTCACTCTCACTATGCTCTCTAAGGCTTATTTTGCATGAGCATCTGAGCCCCTGCAGTGGGCTTCATAGAGGTGTCAGACCCCGTCCTGGTCAGTTTCCCCCCCTGCTGTGGAGAATCCAGCCTCATCACAGCATCCCAGGCTTGGGCTGCCGAGCTCGATGGAGAAAGCGGCCAGAGGTGATTACTCACTCGCTCGGCCTTCCCTCCCCTGTTGTGACCTTGGCCAAAGGTTTTGTAAATCAGGCAGCTTTCACTTCCCTCCACTTGGGTGTGCATTGGCTTTTTAGCTGACAAGGCATCCATCGATGCTGATGATTTTGATTGCGACAGTGATTTCTCCATGGCGGCTGTCTCCGCTCATCCTGGGCCTATTGGCTAAGCAGGCCAAATCATGCACTGAAAAGCCTCACAGATGTTCCAATATGAAAATCAGGATCTCCATAAAGACCCTTACAAGAAACTAGTTGTACTGAAGCTCTGAGTTCCACAACTGATGCTCTACCTGGGAGAAACCGTTGAAATATTGAATGCTTTATCAATATTTGTTTGGAACAGGGTCATGAGCAGAAGCTGCAGCGCTCTTCACTGGAGAGAAATCTCTGCTCAACACTTGAACGTGGCTTGATCCTCAACATGTCTATGCCTTGCCTTGAACTTGCAAGCATAACTGGAGTGATATGAGTTGTTGTGAGGTCATTCTGATTAAAAAGAAATGGCTCCTGTGAATAGGTGAAGGTTGTTGCTTGTGAAGTTTTGCAACCCTTATTCAACTCTTATCCAAACAAGAGAACAGTTATTTATCACAGCCTTTTATGATTTTCCATCTCATTTTCTGCTATAACTATGCAGCAAGAATTTGATTAAGAAGAACTCAAACATATTTCCCTGCGTGGAGAAGGCAAGTCAAAAATCACATCACCTCAAATGATCCATGGATTTACATAGTGTATCTTGTAGTAGGTACATCTCTGAGTGCTGAAAACTCATAACTAGATTATCAGGGTGGATTATAAAATCCCCTATATTCTATGCATCAGCTCATTTGATTTGCAGAAAAATAGATTGGAATTGTAAGTGCTGAATATTAAGTACACAGTTACTAACAAACTACAGATGGCTACCTTCAGAAGACTAAGCAGAAGGAACACATGGGTAGACCTCTGCATGCCTTCTTCCCACGCTGTGCTTAAGGTTAACACATATGAAAATAAACTCTGCTTCTGCATGGAGCCCTGATAAATAATATGGAAGAGGAAGGCAGTGTCCATGCAGTCTGCCAAGATCTATGGCCAAGGCACAACATAAAGTGAAATAGTTTATCTCAGGCCTAACACCATGAAACTTGTAAATGTGACTACCATTATTCTTTTTAGAAGTCTCTAAGCATCTTCCTTTTTGCATTTGTTCAGCTTTGGCATAATGGTTTCAGGAATGGAGGAGAAAATCTTCTTTCCTCCTGGTCGGTGGATTGGCCATTTGTCCACTCTGTGGCAAACTGTGTAGCCGCCTTTGTATTCTGAACTCCTGGCAGTTTTGCAATCCAAACAGAAGTGCTGGATTTGATTTGTGAATCTTTAAGACTATTCTTCATGAACATTGAGGACTAGATTAAATCCATTTCTTTTCATTTCCTCAATACCTAGAAAAATTGACTAGGATTTTCAGTCCTCGTTCTCTCACAAGTGATATTAGATTTCTTTTGAAAACAATCAGTCTCTCCATAGTTTTCCCCCATACTCTTTGTCCCCAAGGATACGGGTCTTCAGAATACAGCCAGTGCAGTTCACCAATCAGACTGATTTAGCTTTGCAGACCACAGGAATAGATGTCACTGCAATTGACTTTGTGTTCAAGCAGGCTTTATAGCCTTAATGAGCTTTCGACAATACCTCACAATTCAACTTGCCAACTAGCAGAACACAACAACACAGAAAAGGTTGCATTCTACCATGACAGTTTGCCTTTCATCCCCTGAATATATTGACTAAGTCATTGACATAACATGCAGTGCTCTTCAGGAAAGCTTTGCTTCACCTGGAGAAGATGTCTGGGATGTCTGGGGAAACTTGCTGAGGGAACGAATGAAAGATAACATCAAAGATGAACCAGTGTGGTAGCTGTGTTCACAAATGACAAATGACTCATCACATACAGCAAGGATTGAGTGATAGTCTCACATGAGAGGGAAATCAGTGGATTATATTCAAGCAATTGGGAAGCAACCCGAATATCCAAATGTAGGCTTTCCATAACTGCCCAAGGGATGTTGTAAAATGTTGAGGGATCTTGAATAATAGTTATCATCATCCACTCCGCATCAACAGGTCCAATGTTGCCAGTAGTGTGAGACTAAAATGCCCTCTGAATCACTCTCCATTCTATTATGCGGCGTCGTAAAACCAAATGCACATTTTGTCCTTCGCACAGACTCAGGTGACCTTGGGCAGCTTAAGTATGACTGAGGGAACATCAATCAGCTGTGTTCCTCAGAAGCTCTCCCCTCTGTCAGCCAGGAGGCAGAGGATGACTGATGGCTTCCTGGATGAGACCTGGGCCACAGGTGTAGTGGGTGAAAGCCATGGTGGACTTTCACCTGCCTGTCATCCACCCACCTGCCACCACCTTCACAACACTGCTAACATAGTAATATCATGGTGCAGATCCATTGGTTCCACGTATACTGTATCAAAATTTTGACTTGACTCAAGACATTATGCCAAAACATTGTTGGATATATCACAGTCAGTTAAAACCCAACAATGGCTACATACCAAGGGAAGGAACATTGAGTTTCCTGAACAGTGAGCTCATTGCCTTGATCATTTGACACGCTTGCAAATCAAGGCCTACAACTTTGCCTACTTAAGTGACTAAAGAGCTAGTTTAATTAGCTAAATTAATCATCTGTACCAAGTCTCACTTTCAATGTATTTAGATGACCCACTCCTCTGTCTTGAAGAAGGAAAAGAAAATGGCTGTTAATTACTGTACAATGTTTGTGCTTTGATGTTTGAAGATCCGTCAAGCTTTTCCAGGTGCCTTTGGCTCATGACACTTTAGCCGGCTGTCGGAGATACCATCTGGTAGGTGAAAGATGCAAATCCAGTGGGTTGGATGGTACTCTTTATTATTCTTTATTTGCCTTGCCAACAACATCAACATGTATTTATTTCAAAATTCCACCTGTAATCTAAGCCCTAATGGAATCTAGGTGAATGACAATCTGTCTAGATGTTCTTCCATTCATCTCTCGCTTGCACTCCTCACAAAGGCTACATGCTGTGGACAGCATTGCATGTGCCAAAGATGATGCATTGCCCAACATAAGGCATGGGAAATGATAGACACTTACATAGGGCATAGAGCTTGATATATGCAAAAGACTTGCTCATCTCCCATTCGAAGAGAAAGACCTAAGCAGAAGAATTTCACCTGCTTTGATCTTTTCTTGATTGTTCATTTCACGTTTGCTCATAACCCACCTGAGCACACTGCGGATGTAGGGGGGTTGACAGGCGTTGGCAAAATCAGGCCGATGACGGAGACTCAGCCCATCAGAGGGGAATACATCATTCCTAATAAAGGACTGTTGAAGTCACCCACTTTGCAGAGCCTCTGAAAATGTAACTTCTTGCGATGCAATCTGCAGACTGGCGGAGGTCACACCTGTCATATTCCTCATGTTGCTTCCTTCAGACACTCTATGAAATATATATGTCTGGAAAAGATAGAGAAGTTGTGTGATCAGGCAGACAAAGACCACATCCAGGGAAGATGTGTGTCTGTTTTGAGTAATTTCCATACTGCTGGGAGTTTGGGAACTGACACCTACTAACCCACTGCAAATAATATGATAAGCCTTTTGGGATTATGAATTTAGCTTTCGTGGCTACTTTGGTTGTGTGTGATCTTTTTCTTTTAATTTCTTTTTTTCTGTTCACTCTCTCTCTCAGATCTAATCTAACATAAACTCAAATGACAGTTTATAACATATCCTGGTTTGTACATGAACCAAGAATGCTGTATGTACACAGAAACTGCAATAAATTAAACAACATAAATTATTATTGTGGCAGAATATTTCAACAGTGTCAGAAGGCACAGAGTGAGAGTGTGGTGTAAGAGGTAAGTAGGTATATGTATTTTATATGTATTTCATATGTTACAAATTGGCAGTTGAACATTGTGTTTCCAAAACAAGGTCAATGTTAACATTGCCTCACTCCTGGAGAGCCCAATACTCTAAACACAACTGTTCTCTCATAACACTAAACTGTAATACTGTGTCATCAGCCAACAGTTTCTAAGTCACTGCAACTACATGATAGTTGATGTAACCTTAATGTGCAGTGAAGAAATGCTGACCAGAGCACTCAACTCAATGCTACGGAGAGCTATTTCCCTGCAATTCAAGAGCTTTCTCTCTCCCAGTTATTACCTTGTCTTACCGTTCACACGAATAGGCTCTCTTAACCAGAATGGGATCTCATTGTCACATCTCAGAATACTGTTCATTTCTGCTATTTATCCCAAAAAATCCAATCCACTTCTATTCTTTTTTCACACAACTCTTTTCTAGAGCTGGAGGAGCTGAACTTCAAAAGACCTTTGTTTCTTTGCAGTTTGAATTATTATTATTGTGGTTTAAATCTCTCCAGATTTCTTAGAACAGAACTAAAATGGCATTTGTGAAAATGTGTAATTGCCTGGATATGTATTTAAACAAGGATTATGCATCATGGTCATGTGTGACCACACACTGTCAGTTCCACAACCCAATAACAAGGGCACAGAATAAACCCATAAACAAGACATCAGCAGATTTCAAATTAATTGTGATTTTGTCCCTGAAGCAATTACGAGTCACCAAAACACTGGCAGTACAGTTGATCACAGATCGAGTCACACAGAACAATTAAGACTGCAGTTTTAGTGTTGCGCTGCCATTTCTGGGGCATTTCATTGATTTATTTTGCAATGGTTTCAGACTTTTACTAAATAATGTGCACGGTGGGTTTGGCTTGATGTTGCTTTGAGATGAACACATTGCAATAGGCCATTCAGTATGCATAGTGCCTGAGGAATAAACAAACTGTCTTGTCACACTATTCAGATCATATCTCAATTTGCAGATGTTGACATGCAATTCATTATATTTCAGTAAAACGTGCGGCAGCGCTTTCAGAGGACTGGAGATTAGCATGAAGACCTTGACATGCTGATATGTCTTTTATAGTATTTTGAGTACTTTTTTATTTCTGTGTTTGATTGTATGTGGCCAGAGGCAGGATTATAAATCCATGTAATAAATGCTCAACACAATCCCTGCAGGATTCCACAAGGATTGCGGAAGAAATTGCGAAATCGTCATGGAGACCCGACGTCCATGTGGAGTAGACAGGACATTTTGTCGCTCTGTTTACTTAAGTGTAAAAACACACACAGGAATGAGAGGGAATGAACACATGCACCCGCGTTTTGTTCTAGGTGCGCCGTGGGTTTCCATTTTCAGAGCATTGATCTTTTCGGCCCGAGGCTAGCGTGTTTTGTAAGTGGACTCTGTCTGGATCACAAATGCACCTATGGGTATTTATCTATGTTGGACATGTTATTCTCTTGGATACTCTGTTCTTGTTATTTTGCACTGTGTCCCATCCCATGTTGCATTTGATAGAAAGGTCTTCATCTTACCTTTGTTATTGGTACACAGTGCGATTGTGGAGAAGGCGGACTGGATCTTTGAGTCCCAAGGACCAATGAGTCTGTCAAACATTCCATTTTCAATGTACTTTTCTGTGTGGAGTTGACTTGAAAGTACGGTTGGAGGCCAGTAACATGGGCCACTGAAACATGCAGCCTTTTGGAAGTTGTTGCAAACTTTGTGAGGAGACAAACTTGAGCATCTTTTGAGGGCTTGTTTTCAACACGACTGGCCAAAACCAAGGTGAATGGCTTGTATTTATTCCACAGGACAAAGAGAGCGAGAAAGAAAAAGCTAGACAGAAACTCTCTAGACCAGGCCTTCTGAATGGAGAAGTGAAAGACAGAGATCAAGCGGTCGTCAACAACAGTGCACGCTATGACAAATCCAGTACAGACTCAAGCTTATTTAACTGTATGTGCGCCATGGGTCAGTACAGCCCTTGTTTCCCCATCGAGGTCACATTTGTGAATAAGACGTCTTTTCCTGACCCAGCTTAGAATCCTCAGCTTTTGAAATGACCTAAGGAAGAAAGAGACTCCAGACCACATCTCAGGTGATGGATTTTCCCATGAAGAAAAGGGCCAGATTGTGATAGATGGGCAGGTCCCTGAGCCATTTCTCAGTTCTTTCTACCAGCTGTGATACCTGTTGTAATGACCTCCATTGGACACTATGGCCACGCACAATTTTTCTTTGGAATTTATCAACCAAAAAGTTGTTGTATTTGTGCCAAAACAACATTCAAGAACCCCTTAGGCTGACAGTAATTGAGAATATTAATCTAAATACATAATCTTTTAAAAAGGGTCTCAGAGAGCAACATACAAATGTGCACCTGTTCTGCCCCTAACTGCCCTTTGTATTGATCCATACTACAGGAGTCCTTTTTGGCTTAGTTAAGATAACGTCTCAGTTTTCCTGGTGTGGAATTTAGGTTATTTCCATCCCAGATTTGCTCACGCTATTCATTCAAAGTATCTCATACTGTGCCACATAGGATGAGGTGTTGTATCTCTTTTTTCTCACTCTCTCTCTGGTTCGCTATCTCATTCCTCAACCCTGTAGACACAGTAGAATAGGCCTGCCTTTAAGCAGCTTATCTCCCGCAGCACATGAGGAGACAAGGCTTGTGAAGTTCCAAGACGACGTCTTGTTTTAATTGCTTTATTAAAGCCTGAGTGGTCACACAGAGGGAGAGTGTGTCGGCAAAGTGGCACGGAGGCTTTCCGGTGTTCTGCAGGGGAGAGCAGTGAGGCTGCCTTCTAGTACTCATCGGGAGGTAGTGTGCCTCACACACGCCACAGGTCTTTAGGGAGAACAATGCTGATTGGCCCCTCAAAGAGAACGATAAAATCTCTGTTCGTTTTGGAGGTTGGCTACATGGAGAGGCAAAGTTTGAATGAAAGCGCCATTGGAAGACACTCATGGCAAAGCGGCACTCAGGCGCTTCTCAAACCTCCCAAAGTTCTTCGACAAGCTCAGTTGACTTGCCACGGACGCCATGGATTGACTTGTGATGTCTGGGAAAGTGACCATGTCAAGGGACATTACTGCTGACATGAAGAGATACCAAGCAGGCTTTTTTATTCCAAAGACATCTGGGGTGTGCTCATTGTAACAGTTTACAAATGCATGGAGGTAAAATCCTCTTTATTGCTGTTTGATTGAAAGGGGGGCCCTGTGAAGGGATGAGCTCAGTGGTTGAGCTGCTACCAGCATTTTTATGGAGATGGTAATTGAACAAGCTGCAAGAGCCTCTGCTACAGTGGTCATTTCAGTTCTGTTTAGTTTTTTCCGCTTTGCCTCCATGAGTTAGGAGTTAGTCACTTTTGTGTTGGGGTTCCAATTGTTTTTTGGGTTCTCTGAAACTTGGAATAAAGTTAAACAAATAGGTAGAATAATATTGACTTGTCCACAATATACCTCAGGATGTTCATTGACTGTACATTGTACAACGATGCTTAAACGGCCATATGAACTTTAATCCTTGTTGGTTAGAGGTTAAGCAAGGGTACAAGGCGAGGGCTTCACGGTAGAAAAGAGTTAGTACAAAATGTTGATTTTCAAATTCTTCTGGGTGTCCTGAACTGGTTTTAGCCTTACAATTCAGCCAGAAACTGTCATGGCTGAAATTTGATTTGGTTCATGAATAAAATATACAAAACATTCATGCATATAACAGTGGTCATTTGATTCCAAAGCAGAACTATCTCACAGACATTCCCCTTCCCAAAGCTTTCTCCTCACCACCTTGATTTTACCTCCAGGGTGGAGTAGTCTACACTACACTCTCAACATGATGTCTGGACCGAGATTGTGAAAGAAATATTACACTGCGCCACCCCATCCATCATCAAGCCTGCCCAGCCCATGAAATACAGGCCAGGTCTTACCAACAATGAGTCCTATCTTGTATGTTAGACCTCACGCTTGTGTATTTATCACCTAAGCGGCTTCACAATGCTTGATTCATTGAGCAGCGCTGCTAATACAACATGTTGACTGCATCTCTGGCCTGCTGCCCATTCTTCTATCTCGTGTTATCACGCCTCCTACTTTCCCTTCCAACGCCCCTGCTAACGAAACAAACTGTATATTCGATGAGCTATTCCTTCCCCATCCTTCTTTCCGTGCTGGTTTATTTCCTCCTTCCGTTTGCCTGGGCCAGTTGGGGTGCATGTGTTTTGCTTGATGTCTACAGGATGCTGCCATATTGCAGTCACTGTTCTCTCAGGGATGTCCAGAGATTCGATGGGAGGGCTAGAAAAAGAAAAGTTGGAATTGCTGCTGAGGTGTAATGAGGGGACTCAGAGAGCCCTTCAGAGAACTCAGTTTAACTGCAGCCTCTGCACTGCCACTTTATGATTTGTATAGGTGAAAGGCAACCCGATTTGTTCTTCGCACCAACTATACGTCTAGTGCGCTGCGTGTCATACAGGTCGAATGAGAGTCAGTGTCAGGTTGCACCGTCGTTGCTGTTTTTGTATGGGTTGCAACTTCCTGCAGAGTGGTCAAGACAGACGTTATTAACATGGTTGTTGGCTGAGATGTGAGCTCCCCGGTTTGCCAGCAGTGCTTTCACTGTGCACGTGCCTCCATACTGTCTCTGGATTCTCTTCTACGAGTTCATTACACAGACAAATCTGACAGACTACATTAGGCCTTCGCACTGTACCACTGTCAGCCACTATAATCTAGACCTAATGTTTAAATTCCTTCTGGCAGGCCAATAAACCCTAGATTAGTTTCACAGCGAGGTACACTCCTGCAGTGGTTGATGGACATGTGAAGAGGACATTAGCATATCATTTGTATGGACTCTAGAAGGGAAAGCGTAGACGTTGCTTCCCCAGTGCTCTTGTCCCCTAGTGTATCAGGAGTACATGACAATTGTGGTCATCGTGAGTAGGTTTCGCTTCGCCATTCGGTTAAATTTACCACCAAGTCAGTCTGAGAGTAAGAGCAGAGGTACAGTATCTTGAGAGGAGTGAAGTTATATAGGAGTCATCATCGTTTCTTTGTGTTTTTTCTTTACTTAAATGCATTTCATATATTGTATTTTGGTGTGTTTTTCTTAAAACAGTATAATTATGCTTATAGATGGCAAACACCATAGATAGTAAGTATTGCATTGAACTTGCCAAGATGGAAGGAAATAATATTCACATCGTTCCATTATTCATGAGAAAAATGCTACATTTATTACTTTTTTGTTTAAAAATGAAAATGCTTTTTTAGAGGCCCAGCAGCTGCCTACTAATTATGTTACACAACCAAAGGATGTTTACCCTGGAAGTCACTCATATCTACACGTTAATGTCTTTCAATAATAAGTCTTCGAAGAAGAAAGCATTTAGGGCCTTATCAATAAATGATTGCGTAACAGTCTCTTATTGCATTTTAATTAATTACTGTTGTTCACCCATAACAATTCCACAAATCACCACCATGTCCTACAGTACTGCAAGATTGAAAGGGTCACCCCATCCAATACATAGGAGACACAACACTTCTTGCAGCTCAGCTGCCCCAAAACTATATTTTGAAGGTCTCCTATTCCTGCTTTTTCTCTTATTAAATGCCAGGCCTCAAGGCCTGCTCTATATTCATAACATAAATGCAGTTCATACCTAATATTTGTGAATAGTCCTCATCTTGTTCCAGTAAACATTGGCCATCCCTGCATCAGCAGGAGCCACACCGCCACCTTTATCGATCTTCGTGCAATAAAGCTGCATTGAACTACCTTCTGAAATTAGATTTTATACTGCTAGAAATGTGCTGGGAGAAATTGCATTACCTTTGCACATTCATAACATTTCTTTTTAAACAAAGTTATAAATTAAATCTGGGTCCAAGGGGTGTTTGTGTTTCTCTCGCATAACTTTTCCCCTCTGCAAGTTCTTGTTTTCCCCCTAAAATAAAAGTCAGTCAGATTTCTCAGTCTAGATATGAATATAAAACCAATGATTGCGATCAGAAAGTGATCATAATATCATGCTATACACCAGACCGTGACATACAGGGCTTGAGGATAAAGATTATTTGTTTGCTCATGAGGAACAGTCAACTTCAGCAAACCAAATTCAGAGTTGTTGTTTTTTTTACATCAACCACTTGTGTCTCTATTCTGGCAAATCCAGCCTTCCATCAAATATCTTTCTGGAGTTGTGCAATCATGCTGAGAGTTTGCATTTATGTCCATACATATTCAATGCCAAAAGTTTTTGGTAAAGTATTGTACTCTTGCAAACTATTGTATTCATGTGTGAATAGCACACGCACATGGAGCGAGATACATTTGTTGCATGATTACTTGTAGCACTCAATGCATGATTTCAGAAAAAGTGCCAATGGATTTTAACCCCCTAAGCACTCGGAAAGAAACAATTTTAACATGTTACTTCTTTATGCCTGGAAAACGACTGAATATTGCTAGTGCCACTTTTATATGAAGTTGTATCATCCAATCAACGGCCAATCATGTCTGAAATCTTCAATATAGATTGCATGACTACCATATGTGCATATCCACAGGCCTGTTCAAAGAGACCTTAAAGAGGTCTTATCTCAGATTACAGCAACTCAACCACTTCTTCTGCACATCGTTTCACAGTGCGTTATATACAGTCAGCTAACTTGCGATGGCACCTGTCAGCGGTGGAAGGGAATGAACTCTCTTCATAAGGAACATCACTATTGATAACCAAGTTCCGAATCATTTAATACCATTAGATTTCACTTTCTGCCTCACATGGAAATATCATTCCCAGCCTTCCTCCCTCACAGTGAGAGATTATCAGGGGTGATCATGCGAGGAGATGGTGGGAGATTTGTCAAGTTAATAAAATGAGCTCTGGGGAATTCTGTATTCCAGGCATCATTGAAGTATACTTAAATATGAAAGATTCAGTGCTAGCACTGGCAAGAAAGTCACTGGGAGAACACTATGCAGATATTGTACACCTAGTTTTCTTTTCTAACTGAGCAATATTGGTTTTGGCAAGTTTTTTAATTTTTTTTAAAATTTAACCAGATGTTAATATTACAGACAGTGCATAGAAATGGGTTACAATACTTTTCCATACATACCACAGACTTTACATTTGAATATAACAATAACATTTTCCATTGAATGGAAGTCATGGTAATTGGAATGTTTTAACCGTTAGACATGGAAAAAATATATTCTTATTCGTTCCATTAAATCCTTTCTACCCAATTAGTCTTTGTTTCCCATGTGTTCTTTCCTCCTCTTTGTTTTACATCCAGTCCGTTTCCTCAGCATCAGGTCGCTACAACAGGATTAAAGATGCATGAGATTATCCCCCTGTCCAGTCTGGCAGAATAGAGAGAGATAATGTCGAGAAGATTGACCTTGTTCACTGAATTATTGCCCTGTTATTCACCTTTGTGGTCTATTGCCAACAGAAAGGTAATGTTTTAAACATTAAGCGCAACTACTTAAATTAGCTGTGCGGGTCCTACGCCAAACCTTTATCTCACAGCCCAACGGATGGTGTATGCGTCCTGCAGATGTTTCACCTCTCCAGTGAGCAGATTTCACGTGATGACACTGCCTTAATCGGCGTACCTAGAGACAGAACCACTATATTTCTGCCTCTACATAATTTATTGCTTTAATATCGTCATAATTGGCCATATTTCACTCGTTGCAGAGTTAACATTTTACACCACATGGAAAGCTTCAAAAGTGAGCGAATGCTACTGCAGAGCAGCTGTGCATCTTTAAAAGCAAGTTCAATTAAGTGACATAGCTGTGACATCGCGTCGGAAAATCCATAACTCTCTCTTTTCCTCATTTCTACAGATTGGCTTGCACTAGTGCTCCAGAGACCAAGTAAAACCTCCAAGCTTTGCTGAGGGGAAAGTCAAACAGATGTGGGCACCGCAGCACTCTGACGCTATAGGGTTGTTCTCACATGATCGTTCATCATTTACGCACGACCATCCATTACAAGCTCATTTACATGGTGAGATATTTTTCTTTTTTATCTCCAAAGGTCAGCGATATAATTTAATTTCCATACTGGGGAAAAACCCTTAACAATACTCAAACATTTAGTTTCATGTACCCTTTGCATTCTTGAACATTTTGGTAAGAAATGCCAAGTATGTGTTTTTACATACACATGGATGTGTGTATATATTTACACACACACACACACACACACACACACACACACACACACATATTAACAATTACAAAATGTGATGATATTTTCTCTTCTTTTATCCCTCTCAAGTCCAACGACAATAATTATATTAACCATAACTGCGCGACACTAAACTCTTAACGAACCAATAGATTGGAGAAGTACTTCTAAACATTTAGTATTCCATGGTAGCCCCTCTATTTCTTGCAATCGATGTTGAGTGAGAAGTAAAATAAGCCAAAAGTTTATTGCTGTTTTAACATACACCATTTGATGCCCCTGGAAGTTAATAAATATATCCACAGCACAGCAGAGCACTGCACCACACAGCACCACACACATCACAACACACTACCACACATCACACACACACCCTCTACACACAACACACACGGCACACACACACACCAACATATCATACATATAACAACCATAATCATGATATATTATGAAGTATTTGTGTATTATTATAAATTCTATACTATAAGATATATGTATCTAACATTCTCTCGTACCTCGTGATTTGCTGACCATAGATGACTGTAATGTGTCAGCATATACACATATATATAGCGTTTACTATGTATTATAAAATTGCTAGCTACTGTTCTTCTTTTGGGAATAAGATACATTTTTAACTGGCAATTGAACATGAAGTGTTTTACTTAATGTGCTCTCCCCTTCCCCTCTCCATCCAGCCAGCTACTGCAAGTCAGGGGCTATTTGCTTTGGCCCAGCATGCACTGCACCACCTCTGGAGTATTTGGTAGCTCCACCATCCGTTGACCAGCTGTTGACAGCAGGCAGTGGACCTTGTGATGGTGATAGCCATGTGGTTTTGTCCACCTTGCTAGTTGTGCGGATTGAGTCCACCAAATTCACTTAGGAGCGTATTCACAGGGACACCCTGTTGCGCAGGTATATAGCGATACGGTCTGTCTCATTCCACCTCCAGATGGAGAGAGAACAACTTGTGTTTCTAACAAGTGCTTGATTCAATTAGTGAACAGATACGGTCACACATTATTGGTGAATATAGAAAAAGTCAAAACAGAGACCCACAGTATGTTATCTTCAGATTTGTTTTATATGCAAATAGAAAGCTCTTTAGGTAGAGATACAAGGGTTTAGGCTCATAATGTTTGTTTTACACAGTTCAGCAAACCAACACAAGATTTGTTTTCCTACCACCTCACAAACTCACAAACTCACACTGATTTGTAACAATGGGTTCAGCACCATGGACAGCAGTACCACACAGCCACCCTAGCAATAAAGGAATAGAATAAGACAGTTTTGCCATAGGTTGGACTATTCTAGCACCATTGCTAGAATGTGATTAAATGTGATTGGAGAGTTCCTTTTTTACATATTTCCCTGTCAATCATAACTTATTTCAATGTCTCAATCCAGTCAGAGTGCAGTCAGCCAACTGACAGGTCCAGAAGCCATGGTAATTATCATGTATAACACACATCACTCATTTAAATATGACTGAGGTGGATATCCACAAAAGGAAATGTTAGCTCTCTGTAGTCATAACAGAAAGGGACATCAGACGCTCTCGACAACAGCAGCCCAGTAGTCACCCCAGTTGGGGGGCTTAGATCAGGCCTGGCAGACAGCTGGGGGCTGTGCAGAGTCCCGCTACCCCCCATCCTCCCCCCCATCCTCCCCACAACGTGAACTCTGTACCTTCACCCCCTCCCCCCCACCACCTCCAGTCTCTTTCTTTCAAATGACTGGCTGTTTGTTTAAGCGCCAGGGATGGAGCAACTGACTGAGCGGCTGAGCAGGGAGATGCAGACACGGAAGCAGACAGTATAAGAATAGTTGAGCACATGTCTCCTTTCGTGGAAAGTGCTTTGTCAAAGAGTTTGTTTTCCATTTTCTCTCCAGAGAGTAATCCATATGCTTTCATGCAAACAGACTTTGCTCCTTCAGTGCAACTGTGAATCAACCCTGACTGAAACCCCCTTAAGAGCTTTTGAGCGAAGAGAGACAGTGATGGAAAGCTAATTACTTCCAAATATGGTTTTGGTGACTAGTAACCAGGTGCAACAAGCAGTGCAGTAGTCACTGAGACACAGCGCCGATGAAGCCAGCACGCCCTCCCACCGTTTCTCCTGCGCTCTCCCTCTCTTGACTCTAATCCCATCAAAGGCTCCCTAGTTTTTGTTTTGTTTCTCTGAAAACAGAGATCCACCCACCTCTTGGGTTTACCTCCCCCCAGGATGGGCATCTGGGGTTACCCTGGCTGGTGATTACTCGCATTGCCAGACAAACATCTGGGAGCATAAATACGCTTAATCCCTGCACAGCCCCAGTATCCAAGCATGCACAAGCGTGTTCTAAAAGTAAACACCAAAACAAGATAAAGCACTCAAACATCAAATAAAGTTGATTCAAAGGATCAGAACAGTGGGCAGAAGAGAGAGGAAACAACACTTTTGTGTCAGTACTTATGGGTGCCTGTTGACAACTAGGTATATTGACCTTGCATTATTAATGAAGGAAACATTGTAAGGCTTTTCTTCCAGATATTTTCAAACTGCTGAAGTTGATATGAAAGTCATAATGCCAGAGAAGTTTAACTTTGGCACATGACGCTAAGGATCATTAAGTTCCTCTAAAAATGACTCATCGTGACACAAAACTATAATTTCTACCAAGGACATTGCTTTGGCAATGGAATGGCATGTGTCTGCCATAAACCTTGGACAAATACCTAAAACTGTTTGAGATTGATGAGAAAATTACATATAAAAGTCACATCTCTGTGTTCCATCAGTGAAACTCTTTTGTGGTCGGTATTGTACTGAACTGATGTCATCCAACAAGAAATGTTTACAGCAGTGCAACAGGAGTGATTCAAACATTTCTGTTGAAATATTGTTTTAGATAGTGTGGACATTTTTCACCAATCAACACTTGGCGCAGGAAAGGTTGACAGGGTTATCCTACGGTCCATGTCCATCCTCTCCACGAAACGGTCTTTGAACCAACACTCTTCACTTGCTAAGACAATGTTTTCATTGACCATCATTCCAATACAACCTTGCAGCACCAACAAAGTAATTAATTGTTTTTTTATGTACTATGTGTTGAAATAGTAGTTGGTTTGCTGCATCTGGAGGCCATTTTGTTTGTTGTTTGCTATTTTTAGCTTGGGAACAAAATCCCTGTCAGATAGCCAACTCAATCATCTTTATGATTTCTGGACGTGGACCAACATGGCTGAGGTGCTGTCAGTGCTAATACAGCTAAAGACTGTCAACTTAGTCCATTTCATCTTGCAGAGGGAGAAACGGGAATAGAATGCGGTGCCATTTGTTTGTTGACAGAGAACCAATGGCAAAGAAAGTGCCGGAGAGCATCAGATCCATCTCTAAAATATCCACTTGTATCTAATGTGTGAAAAGATTAACACTTTCATTGGATGTCTAGTTATTAAGTATGTGTTAAAAGAGTTAGACATTCTGAAAAGTTTCTAAGTAGGGAACACTTCATCTGTCAAGGATTACTGGCACCAGGATTTATATAGAAATATTATGATGATCACGTTTCAAGTAGTAGACTGTTACGGATGTGAAATATGTTGTCTCTTTACGACTTACTACGTCTTTTAGACGCTAGAGCCTATAGTCTTTGTGCCTTAAAAATACCCTCCTTCAGGACCAAGGACCCCTCCCAGCGTTGACATGTGGGGAATTGTGGATGACTTGTGTAGCCTACCTGGCTTTCACGTCAAATAATTCAACATTTGACCTTTTAGATTTAATGAAACACATCTTTAATGATATGGTTGTTGTTGTCTCTGTAGTTGGTGGTCTCAAACTATGTAGTGGCTGTTG
This sequence comes from Plecoglossus altivelis, assembly GCA_036571765.1. Taxonomy (NCBI): domain Eukaryota; kingdom Metazoa; phylum Chordata; class Actinopteri; order Osmeriformes; family Plecoglossidae; genus Plecoglossus; species Plecoglossus altivelis. The sequence goes on along the minus strand of BROE01000008.1, from coordinate 8,924,610 downwards.
TTCACCAAAGCGGTGGTTTCCACTTAAAGTGGCCGCTTGAATGTAGACAAAGCTCAAGTCCTGATCATGATAAATGATCCTCCCTCCTGTTCTCATTTTTTCCACCCAGAGTGTCATATTCAAGGAAGACTAATGTGTTGACACATCTAGCAGACCTTGAGAATGAGCACCTGCAGTTCAAAGGCTACAAAGACCACATGACAAGGCCAAATTGTTTAAGAGAATTCACCCTGGCTTAGGCCAACATGACAAGAATCTATGATAGCTCCTCTCAGGCTTTACACTTGCTAGATCCGACTCCTCGAAACCGAACAATTTGGTTCTATGTCTGTCTGGTGTCATGGTCCAGTCATTACAGAGGAGGATCTTAGTAGTGCTATCTGCAATTGATAACGAGTTGGACTTGTAGACAAAGGAAATTCATTAACAACACAACAAATAACAACAAATCCAGGAATTAATTTGTATGTGACAAGATGGCATTTTGAGCTCTGAACAAGTTAAATTTTGTGACTGTGTAAAGAGAGTATGTGGTTTGATTCTTAAAAACAACTCCAACTATGCAGTAGTTGTCAAGAAAAGAGGAGCAAAGTATGTCTAAAATTCTCATTAAAATATTGTGAATTGATGAATGTATCTTTAAAGAGACCTTTAATGAATTCCACTGTATACTAACATGTAAGTCCACAATAGGCCAATTTGTCAAGATTGTTTTTGTACATTCTTTGATAAAAGATGTGTGTGTAGCATAACATTTCAACTTACTTTATTTAAACTTATTTTGTAATGGTATTCCCTGTACACTTACAGTAATCTTCAAAGCTGCAGGCTGCCCAGCTATCAAAAGCTGTCTGCTGTTTTTTTTGTGGATGTTTCTGCATGTATGATGTTAATAAATGATAGCGAATGCCTGTAGGCTTCTCCACATAACAAGCCCCTCAATAGTTTTGTCTTGACAATCCCATTTATACACACGCTACCTACTGAAGCACGTCAGGTGTGAGTGGGATTCACAAAAGCTGTCCTCATGTAAACTTTGACCAACCAAATCTTAGTTTTCTTTTATGAAAGCATGGGCAATAACAGGAAACGATTTGGAAGTTGTGTGAAACTGTTTCCCCCTTGTACCATTCATGATAGCTTGCATGTTCCGCTCCATTAGAACAATGTCTTGCAAGACAACATGTTATTCTCGTGGGTTAGCTTCAATCCAAATAGCCACTAGATCTATCTTCAACTAGTTTCGGGTCATATTTGTCTTCAATTATAAATAAGGGCAATACTCACTTTGTGTGAAATGTAAATCACGATGAAGCAGATATTATTATGAACGGATTTACTTAGTAGAAGGATGTTTGAGTACTCTAGTACAATGGTTTCAGATGCATGAATCAATTCTTGTTTGTTAGACTTTACTGTGATGGTAGTGTATTAGCTGATGTCGCAAACACCAAACCTATGCCCAAATTAACCAATCAACATCAGAACATGTACCACTTAATTTATCAACATAAATGGTTTTAGAAATGAATGACTGCCTGAATTTATGTACTGCGTAAATTGATAGGTTACTTCTAGCTCGGTGTCTCCTCCCTGAATTCTCATTACGGTTTTCATTGGCTAACCTAGGTCCGTTCCACGGAGCTACACGAGGTGTTAAAAAAGTACGAGCTTATTCCCTGCGAGCACCGCATACAGTAAAAAAGTGAGGAGATGATGCCTTGTATCTTTGTACCAGTGCAAGTCTCACATCAATCAGCAAAAGAGCCCATCCAGTGGCCGTTCCTAACTACCCAGGAACCTGTTACTGCCACTCCTTCAGGACTCGCAAGAGGGTGAAAACGGGCAAATTCACCCCATAGTTTGTGTCTCTTGGAAAGTGAAGCGGCTACGGTATGGGTGCTTTGACGAAAGGACGATACCTTTCAATGGGCTTCGTGTTCCTCGTATATTGCACTACAACCACGACATCTAAAGGTAAGATTAAGGTCCTGAAAACGTTCCTAAATAACAACTTAAGCCAATGTAAACGTTATCTGTTCAGACAATGATCGCAGCAAATGTCTTTATTGGACTTCAATCAATACCGATGCATATTGGTTATCCATTTATTCTCTGTTTGTGTCATTTTGCATCCGTTTTTTTTAACCTCTTGTAGAAAAATGCAATAGAATGTTTATCAACTCGCCATAACGCTTAGTTATTTTATGATAATGAAGTTTAATAAGGAAATCTTTTAAGTGATCATATTTGATCGCTACAATTTAAGACCTTAGATATCCGTATGGCTGGCCTCTATTACAAAAAAGATTTTACTTTGAATGATTAATTGATCCGTTGGGCACGTTTCTTAATTCTTCTCAGAACCTTTCTTGCCAACTGTAGCCAGCAATCCACTGAGCGTGATCTATGTAATGCAACAGGCACAGCTTGTATAGAAACTCACTAAATATCATCTTTAGAGGACCGCAAAGTAAATGGTTAATTCGGTTGCATAATGTGCAGCGTGAATTTGATCGTAGCTGAATCATCACATCTTTCGAGAATAATTTCCCTTCAACCAACCATTCTCACCTCATACCTTTGGCACAACGCTCTCGCAGGTTTTTCGCAAAAAGCCGTCCTTCATTTCTTAACATTATTAAAACCTATCATTGTGTCTGCACCTAAAGGCTTGAGTTCAGAGAACCTAATTGACATAACAAATTGTAGTACTCTCATAAAGGGTGTGGTACAGTCTTGTGCTCCAGCTTCCCACACTGTACTGTAGACACTGCAATGCTGCATACTTTGGTTTCTCAGCTCATAATCGACAATATTCGCCTATTTACCCTTGTCATCGGGGACCAATGGAGTTGGCCTGAAATTGGACATGAGGATGAGCATTCCTTTTCCCTAGAAAATGATGACTTTGGTGTAGTCTTGGGTAACGTTAAGCCTTTTTTCCCAATGCCCTTTACATGTGACACCTTCATCTCGGAGGGTCTGAACATGAAGACAGGTGTGGCACGAATATTTCATCACAAGGTTGACTCTATTAACAATCGCTGCACAAACACTGGAGCCTGTGATGCACTGGGACTCTACCCAGTCACCACTGAACAGATTTAAGCTCTTAAGGATCAATGGAGATGTGTGCAACCCTATCGCCGGCAACGAGAATCACGCGAGAGGTCATGAACTGAGGTTTTCCCTGTGCATCATTGTACTGAGCAAGCTCACTGAGACCCGGGGGAAACTTGAAAAAAGCTTTTCAGTTGTATCCTGAGATGCTTTGCACTTTCACTCTCACCGTATCATTGCACGCAACGCTAGGAAGCTCAAGGATAAAGAACCTCTGTAGTGCAGACTATTTCCAGGCCCAGAGACTCATTACCAACCAGCTGGGGAATTTAACAGTGTGATATTGTAAAATATTTACACAGTTTTACGTATTGATAATCTTTTCATTTTTCATATTTGAGAGATTATTATACAGAATGTAGCTTTAACTCCTAGTGGCCTGCCTTCTAAGGCTGTTTCGGGCTTCCACAGAGAGGATCATTAGCCCTGTTAGTGAACAATCAAGCAGTGTTTTTCATATTTATTTATGGAAATGATTATTAGTATATTCTTACGTAATTGCATTTACCACACAAGTGTAATCAGTCAAGAGCTATCAGAAATGTGTTAATTGAGAGGGTGATAATGCACAAGAAAATGCAGCCAGTATTAGTTTTTTTTATAGATTCCAGCAATTTCTTGCCTGCGCAAATTATATTTTTGTGTATGCTCTTTCAGATATATACATAAAAACGTACTGCAAACGTCTTTCTCAATGTGCAGATATCTGTTCAAAGATGTAATTCTTTCAAAACATGTATCTGCGGATGACCAAGACACAAATGAACCTAAACTTTATGCTTTCTTATTTGTGCTCAACACATTTGAGATGTAGTCTAGACATGTTAAGATAATCTATGCAACAGTTTGTCTTTAACCCTTATAGTGGCTGTAGTAAAATCGCAGACGGCTGGAAATGTGACCACCCAACAGTTTGTTTCTTCCTTTAAGGTTTCCAGTTTGCTATCTGTGGGCATTCCGTGAAAACAGTCGAAGGTCAAATCTGTTATTTTCACTTGGAGAGAGTGGTGGCTGATATTTTCACTGCCATCCTAGAATGAATCATCACATTCAGGCTGCTGTGGGTTTCAGTGTGAGCAGTTCAGTACCCCGATTTACATTTAAATGAAACCAAATGGCTGTACATTCAAAAATGATATACAGTAATGATGATGGTTATAAAAGGAAAGTTCCTTTTCCATGTTGGACCCACTTCATTCTCCGTATGTTGACATTCCGCCTTAGATATATTTGATCCATCTTATATTTTTGTGTTTTGTAATTATTACCTTTATACACCATGAATTGAGTTTAAGGTATTGTACCAGTTCCAGTAAATCGACACTAATTCGCCTCCAACGCTTATTCTCCTGGCCTTTTCTGAAGACTACCTAACTCAAATTGCTGGGCGCCACCTAATTCTCAACAACTAATATGCAGTTGTGGGAGAACTGTGCTTGATTGGAACATTGACATCAAATGCAACCACTCGCCATTACACTTGAACAAAACCCACATGAAAATGTCATAGGTCTGATTGTCTACTTAGACAATCAGACGTATGACATTGTCTACTTAGACGATTTGACAAAAAAGTGATGTACAGTAGGCTGTACATCACTATGTATGCTTAGGGCGGAAAAAAAGCATTGTTGAATTGCCTTTTCCTTTGCCTTTCCTGATGTGCCATCCATCCAGTGTGAATACTGCAGTTGGCTTTCATCCAGTTGATCTGAGGGAAGAGCAATCAGAGCAAGGAGAGGATCCCATCTCGCTCCCAGTGCTAAATCATGTCCAAAGCACCAAGTGTATGTCCATCTATCTCCGTCTGCAGATTCAATCAGTGGTGGTCTTAGACCCCCAGGTCTTCATTCCACAGCTTTGCTTACCACACATGCCAGGTGTCAGAGTGGAACACAAAGACAACTCTATTGAGAATCTGTAAGATGAGGTTACCATGTCTCCTTGTCTATACTTGAGAGGTACCCATCGACCAAACGCTTGAACAGTAACATCTGGGTCTGTCACTTGAAGAGGAACAGTGCAGTCCAATTCAGAAATCTCACCGTTCGTCTTTGGCAAAAAAAGAGACTGAAAAAAGAGAGATGGTGGCACTGGAGATGGAGAGAAGCTTCTGCCTCAGATTCTTGGCCTTCAAGGGACTATTTAAGCAAAGGTCTGCTGCGCTCGTACTGTGTAACCTTGTGCTTGCCTGCCTCACGTTACATCCTACAGCTCAGAGACAAAGGGACATACAACTGCTGTATGTTAGCAATTGTGAATCTGCATCTATATCAACTAATTATACTCTCAATCATTAAGTACCCTCAAAACTACATTCCATGGCTAACTACTCCTATGGCTAACATGGGATCGTAGACACTGTCAAATTCATGTCCTGTGTGTGTGCATTTCCCAATGCAGCTAATTACTGATGCTAGAAAATATAAATTAGTCTTGCAGTTTCTGGTGGTCAGTCATTTTCATTACAAACCATAAGCAGATGATTTAGCCTGTTGGTAATGGCCTGCAAATAATGATCTTATTTACATTTTTATTCCATTTTCTTGTGATTTTTCCCATCTATTTCTCATTTAATGGAAAATATGTTTGTTTCCCTCTTGTTGGTTGTGTGATGGGGTGTTAAGTCTCTTAGACATTGATCTGATCATGTTCTCCAAATATGGAGGTGGTCCGTTGTGTAAACAAGCTCTGCAAACTTTCTCCACTATCAGTGTTGACAGATGGTGGATGCCAGATGAGGTTTTTACAAGCTCGCTTTACGATTGCCTCCTCTTTAGCAGGACAACAAGTAGCCACAGGACCCACTGGTTTTACACACACACACACACACACACACACACACACACACACACACACACACACACACACACACACACACGCTCATGCACACATGTACACTAACAGGAAGAGAAGAGACAGTAAAAATGTTGGTTCTCGATGAAACCTTTTCACTCACTTGTCTATAGTCCATTTTACTCAAAGTTCCTTCATTTTATACTCAATCACTCAGTTCCACTTCAACTTAGTAGAATATGTTTTACGATGATGTCATAAAATGTACAGAAACTGTACTGGTGGGCAACACTTTCAGTAGAAGTATAAACAAGCAAGCTACAGTGCACACATACCAAAAACAGACTTGAGTGAATCCGGCAATAGGCCAACACATAGTTACAGGTATGCCAGTTGAAAAGTAAGTCCTCATCTTTCATCCAGTCGGAGAGAATCCAATATCACTATCGAAAAACGTGTCACGTTGATGTATGATGCATGGCTAAAATCTATAGTTGACTATCTCAAACAAATGGCCTTTTGATTGAGTGAGGTTTTTCAGTATATCTCTGTTATAGGCCTCCTCATGAAACTGCCCTTCAGCCACCATTGTTATTTCTGCTGTATTGACATACATGTCATGTGGACCACAGACTCTCAGTGCCCTGGAAGGTGAGGATGTTAGTGGAGGACACAGAGAAGCATGTGGATGCCAGAAAAGAAAAACAAAAGAGATTAGCATAAAAATATTTGTTAGTGTTAGTGGTGATTGAAATTCTTGAGTGAGACTGACCAACACATCCTAGAAAATCTTCTGTAAAATATAAGGTAAGTACGGAATAGTCAAGTGTACCAAGTTTGCTCCAATAACAGCCTTGAGCTTGTTCACATCATCTCATTTACTGTACTTATCATTCAGTGTGTTTTTAAATTACACCTGTCTCAGCTACTTTAGATGCTGGGTCACGCTATTGCATCATTTACCATGTTCCAAGGTCTTGGGTCAGTTGAACTGTACACATTGTTTGTTTATCATCTAGTTGGCTGTGTGGAAAATAACTTCTCTGTAGAACCAGCTGTGATGAATGGACTGCAGCAACTTTCCAGCCTGTGGGTCTAGAACACCCTATATGGGCTCTGCTAGATCCCTAGTGCTTCTGTGACAGAGTGACTCTTGGTCCTAAGGAAAACGCAAGCAAAAACTGTTTGGAAGCAGGGACACACCGGCAGGAGTTAAGGAGGAGAAGCTATTACATGCAAATTGTTTGACACAATTTCCATCAATTAATTAATAAGGAGGGGAAAGATTCATGTTTACCTTCATTTTTAAAAATGCAGCCCCTAAAATACAAAACCATATTTGTAGTTTTTCATTCTTTGTTCAATCTGAATCCACTTCGTTTCATTTCAGTGCTACAAGTCTGCGTCTAAAATATTCCTGATCTGATTGGTAACTTTTCCTAACTTGCAAATTACTGCCTGCAGTGTATCTGCATGTGGCTGTTTTTTCCCTTGTGGCAATATTAACCTCAGCTCATCATATTGAATCAAACACAGAGAGTTTGAACTGAACTGATGAAGGAACAGACCACCCTTTAACCCCCTTTGAGAGGTTGGTTGTGCAACACCTGAATGGTGTCCTCTTCTGTCTCTCTCGTATCCAGTGCATTCATCTTCTAGAATACTCGATGAGCTAATGCAGACTTTTATATCCTGATGGCCTGAGTTTGGCATATGTTTCTTCAAGAACAGGGACGGGAGGTGGTAACAGTGGACTTTGATCTGCGGTGGCGTATATCGATTTGCTCTGATCCAGGTGATCAAACCATCCTGGCCTGTGACCAGATACAGCATTTATGAATATTGCATTATGGCCTACTGTGTTATCATGGTAGTTTGTGCCAAGGAATGATCAATACACATATCCTCAAGGCGTTCCTCCCACCTACATCCCTGAGACATCTTCAGAGTTTATCCTTTAAAAATCAAGTCAGTTTTGATGCAATGGTGGAGTTCCTTGGGGTCACCGCCCTTGTGGATGATATAAAGTCAGAATGGAAATCATAATGCTCTCATCTCAGTTCTCAGCCAAGTCAGTACCCAGTGCTGATTTGGTGTGACAGAGAGTGTTGTTTGAAGCACACTGCATGCAGGCTTGTCTGCAACAAACCACCTTAAAACAGAACTATATTCATCTTGTTCTGCTTGGGCGCTGTAGTCTGTGGGCTTTGGAGTAGGACACTGTAGTGTAGTGACTACTTGAATGAAATACACCTCTATCCATAGTGATTTCACATCATGTTTTTAGCAGGACACATACAGAGATAAGAGCGATATTCTGTTTTATGGTGGTGCTTGTCTGTTGTGTTATTTCCCAGTGCTCACTCCCCCAGTACTGTCCCTCATGACGGTCCCAAAACCAACTGTAAAAAGCTTTTAATGTTGTCCTTAGCTAGGCTGGAATGTACCCTGAGCTCAGAGAGAAAACCCCCCAGAAAGAACTGAGTAGTCTTGTGGTGGGTGTTGCAGATATTAATGTAATGAAAACATCATCCTAAATAATATAGTTGTGATGAATAGGCAATGCTATTTTGGGTCATCAATAATGTCCAATGCAAATATTAGTGTGGATAAAGCATAATAAATGGAAGATCATTGATTGTGCTTTCAGACTGATTAGTCTGATAAATAGGCCTCTTTGAAATATGAACACATAATTAACAGGTTATTGACAAAGTGCACACTCCACCGCATAAATATAAACCAGAACCAGTCATTAAATATTAAAAAGGAGAATTTATAAAGGAGGCTTATAATGGAAGTGAATCAAATCAAAGCCAGAATTGTAGCTATCAACTGTGCCTTCTCCTTTCACCATAACAGTAGACATGTACAGTAGTTTATGTAACATCTCATACACATTTGATACAAATTTCCCCTGATAGAAAACAACTTGTGGAGGTAATTTTCAGAAACCGTGACTAAACATGCATACACATACTCTCTATTTACTCTCGTCACAGACAATGCACATTGTCTTAAAAAGCAATCATTGACTTGAAATAGTTTAGTAAAATGATGAGATTTGCCTTCTCGAGGGCTAAAGCAGAGCTATATTTGCATGCAGAAGGCAACCGCTGAGACATTTGTTACACTTCAACTGCCTCAAGATCAATTTTCATCTGGGTGTTGACTGTCGGCAATACAGGCTGCAGGGAAAGACATTCACAATCCCTTTTTTTTAAGCACGGTCTTTAAAAGAAATGTAACTAATTGGACAGACTGGTTTTTATGTTCTGTATCACTTGTGTCGTTCTTATGTATTCCAACAATTCCATATTCTGTCAAAGGAATGCTACCTTTCGCATTACTTAAATGTTTACTCCAACGGGAATAGCATATTACTATCATTAAAGATAGGCTTATGATCATAATATATTGTTAGATAACCAGTCGTCTTTGTTTTGGATTTCTGCTGTTAAAGGTTACAGCCCAGACAATTCTGTTTACATGTCACAACAATGAATATGCAGTAGAGATTAGCAGTCTAGGATCTGATTACTAAAGTAGGCTTCCGAGGGGCCACAAGAAAAACTTGGAACTCAGATATTGCATAAGCATTCAAGCGTGCCCCAAACGCACTGTTTATGTAATTCACAGAACCTTACAGTTTAGCAACAGGTCTAAATTGCGCAAAATGCTTTGAGGGTCTTTAGCATGCTGTACTAACCTGTGGTAATTTAACACAGAGTGCTCTGCAGAGGAGGCCTGGGTATCTTTCACCGGTGCATCTGTCCTCAAGCAGGATCCTATTGATGGCTCTACGACATTACTTTCTCACTCACCTGGAAGAATGGCGTAATTGAATCCCCATTTGCAATCCAACAAAATCAATTGGACGCTGGCCTTGGTAGTATGAGTTTGCCTTTTACACTTGTAAGCATCTTTGCATTGTTAAGGGTTATAAGGATAGTTGTGACAGCATCACAAACCTGTGGTCAGTGGCAGTAGTCGTTCCATGGTTTTGACTGTACACTAATACTGATTTTAGACATCCCTCGTAAACCAGCCTGGTATTAGATTATCCATCGTAATTCTCGTTGTTCCCTATCACTCGTTTTTAGTTTTATTTCATCATTTTAAATTGCAGATGAAACGACATAAGGAAATAGATTTAAAGATTAAAATCAAGAGCTAAACAAGTTATTGCTGGGCTAAATAGTTGTATTCTTAGTCCAATTCTAAACCCCTAATAAAGCGTTATCCTTTAGATGTACGATTAGAGGTTCTAGCCAAATTAATTAACTATCACAATCACTTTTGTCTGTATATTTTAAGGTTGTATGTTTTATAATGGACTCTGAATCAGACAAGAAAGTTGAACGGAATTATGGTACATTCATGAATTAAAAACTCTGAATATTTTTATTCTGAAAGCAATGTCAACAGCCATGTATTGTATATATAAACATACACATTGCTGTATTTGATGTAGCTAACTGTGTTTAAGAATCTGGAGACCAGTCCCACATCTGGTGTCCTTGAGCTGTATGTGCCAATGGAAGTTTTTGTTCCCTTTCTGTTTTTTTGACATGCCTTGCAAGATTTTTCCCCTCTTTTTCCCCTCTTTTTCCCCTGTCTGCTTCTACTTAAGTTAATTGTACCTGTGACTGGGCTTAATTGATACTTTGGATTTCCTAATAAAAAAGCAGTTACAAGTACAATAATAAGATAATAAACCCACACATATTTATCTGATATTGTATTGCATGTATTGCTTAGTAAGCTAATATAAGCATTATTGTTCATCAGTCTACAATTTTAACAATAACAACTAATAAATGGCATTTTCTTACTTAATATCTCTTAATATAGACTTTAGAAATGTTACTTTCTTTCCAGTCAAACACTTCTCTTAAAGGCCATGCTTGTCAAAATCCATCCTTGTTCACTGAATGTACTGAACTCTACCTACAGAAGGATATAGCAGCGTAAATGTCAACCAAAGAGCCGGATCTATCCTCCACAACTCTGGGAATCTAGTTTGCGTGTCTCTCTTTGGTTGAAAGCAGCTTAATGCGCCACTGCCTTTTTAGCATTACAAGGGTTGGAAGACAAAGACTGTAAATGCAATCAAATTAGATTCAGGTGCTGGACGTAGAGGCGCAGGGGTGCAAAGTAATAAGATGAAATTATATCATGAGGGAGAACAAAGAGTGGTGATTTCATTGACTGTATTTCCAGTGGTCTATTACTAGAGCACTGGGGAGACAACCAAGCTGAGCTTTTTGCAGCAGGCCACAGGTTGTTAATGCACCTACAGGCCTTTTATTCCATGTCAGAAAAAATAACTTGCTTTGCCAACGTCCTGTGAGAGTTCTGGGATCATTTAAGCCAAATTCATTTGTGGGGATCAATTTCTAGGAGTTTAACTCCTGATTTAGTCATTTCTGGATAAACCATACACTTATGAAACACTTTATTTTATTACACCTCATACATGTATTTAAGGGACAGCTTTACCACGGCTGACAGCTACTAGATTTGGAGCCACAATTTAACATGTTTCAGACCAAATCATTTCTGTCGCAATCTCAGCATGGGGTCTCAAAGTGCTGTTGTTCCAAACAGAGAGTTTTGTGAGAGGACTCAATACTAGTTCAAGTTATACTTTATACTTTATGACCTATATAATTATTTTTACCATGTAAAGCACTGTGATCCATTGTTATGGTATTGAAAGTGCTATACAAATACATTTGGATTATTATTCAATTCTCCTTACGTGTGACTGAGTTCACTGTTGTACACATCCCATATGTTGATGTTAGAATCCTTATTGCCACCTTGCTCATTGCCACTGCAGTGGTGTCGCCGCAGCATTTTTAACGAAGGTTGAATGGGTTCATCATCCCATTCTTGCAAAGTCTGTTCATCACAGCGAATCATTCTTAATGCGGACAATAAGCAACACATTTACAGAAACAAAGCACATTACCTTCTAAATGGTGTGAAAGGCATCTTCGCACGTCTGCTTTTCGTAGTCGAGTCAAACTGGGCCTCATGAGAGTCGGTGGTGAAAGCTTGACAGGCATTTATGATGGATATCCCTCCACTCTCAGAACCTGCTTCTCTGCCCTTCGTCCTGTGGGAGACAGACCCGGTGACATTTATTAATCGACTGAAGATAATTCCCAATAAAACAGTCAGCAGCCTGCCCTGCACTACAGACATCTTCTGGAATGGCAACCTCCATGTGTGACATGATGCATTACCATGTCAACCTTCTTTCCCTGACTCAAAACTATTATTAACGTAAATACTGCAAGCCCAGGCTTTTAAAAACTGAAGCTGCAAATCTGAGTGATGGAAGGTTGTTTTGTGGAATCTGTTGATGTGCTGCTGTGTTATTTTGAAGTACAGTGAGCTGTTGCCTTTTGCTGTTGCTTTTTGGCCACAGATGCAGTTGGTCTTTAAATGGCACATCTGAAAAGGTGTGCCATTCTCACTTAACAATAACAATCTCACAAATCTCTCTATCAAGCAACTACCTGTTGCTTATCGTGTTTTAAGTCACCATGAAGTATACAGTGAGCATACACTGCCAGTATCAGGGGGCTAGCTTTCACCCCTGCCCTCCTTTCAGCAGAAAAGTATAGAGGGCTGTATTGCATAGAGATGGTCTCCCTCTGACAGCGTAAACTGGAACATTCCAGATTTCCCCGAAGACAGTATAGTGAGAATATCCTTCAAGCCATCATTGTTTGCCATTGCTTTTTTACCAAAATGCTGGAAAGTGCCAATCACAATCATGGGCGGAGGCTTGATTGTTGGCCGGTGGAGTCCCATTTTGCAGCTCCGTGGTGGGAAACGGTCAAAGTAGCGATGATAGGGCATCCGCAGAGGAGAGAGAGCTTTTCATTAGTCTAATACCCCTCTGGAGCTTGCCTGCCTCTATCAGCTGTTTTATTAAGTCTAGAGACATGAGAGGGAAAGGGAGAGAGAGAGAGAGAGAGAGAGAGAGAGAGAGAGAGAGAGAGAGAGAGAGAGAGAGAAGGGTAAAGGGAGAGAAAGAGATGGGATGAGAGAGAGGGAAAAACCTGTTTGACCTCAGCTACTAAAGGCTTGGAAAATATGCCCAGGGCCGAGAGAAGTATCCTAAATGCATTACATATGTCCGGTCTTTCAGCTGTGTGCCGTTCAAAAGGAATAGGCTTAATTAAACTCTTTGCTCTGGAGGACGACTCCTTTTGCGGTTCCATCCCCATTTAAGTGGTTGTCTTTTTGAATCTATGAAAAAGGGAGGAACCAGTGTAGCTAGTAGGCAGCTAAGTAATCCTCTGATCTGGTTGTTGCCAATTAAGGATCAGTCATTTTGTTACAATATCCGTTTTGTATTGCTGTGCTAGGTGAAGGGTCATGATTAATGAGTTCAATCATTTCTAATGGTGTTTCTGAAGTCAAATCCTAGAGTTTGCACTGTGTTTCCCTCTCTATGATGGGGGCTTTGAACCCATATTTTTACTTTCAAACTTCAGTGTTTAAACTCGATTTGTGACACTGTGATACATGAACCAATGCAAAAGTAGTGACATGCAACCCTAAGCCCTCAAGTCGTCCAGTGAATTTCAATCAGTCATACTCATTGGGTATATTCAGCTGCTTAATGTTATCCCTGGGAATGGTAAGGTATAGACTATAGAATGATCTACCGTAACACATACTTAATGCGTACGACAGTGGTTTTTCCATGCATAGACTCGATCTCAACTAGAATTTGATTACCAAATAGATGCATTATACCGCAACAACTTGGTGAGCAAGTATAAATATTGCTGTATTGCTAATATTGTAAATGCTGTAATTCAGTACAGCTCCTGCTTACACTGCCATGTCCTCGAAAGGATTTGAGCATGTCAATCAAACCTTGTATGCTCAGATCGTAACCCCCCGAGGTGAGATTGACGTAGCCGCTCCGTGGCCGTTTCAAATGGGGGTCTTGGCTGTTACTGCCTCCTGCACTTACGCCTGTTAAATCATCAGGAATCAGGTGTCAGCGAGGCCTCGGTGCACGCATGGCTCCATTAATAATGGAGAGACTGAGACGGAAATTATTCGGTGGTGGATCGTACAGAAATGCGCCGGAGGTCTTCATGCCCCCCCATAGTTCTTGCCTGTGATCGTGTTCCGAGTGGAGCCGGAGGGAACGTAGACGAGGAGACAGGTGCAAATCATAACTACTTAACCGTATTACAGGGGTGGGCATAAGAGGGGGAGTTGGGGGGAGAGGGGGGGGGGGGGGGAGGGAGTTGACTTGTTGCTCGTCTCGAACATGCGTTAAATTTGAAGCAGCGTTGTTAATGGATGAAAGAGACGCGCCGTCTCCACGTTTAGAAATGGAAGAATGCGTTTAATCTGTCAGGGACTGTGTGCTTTTCATTGCGCTTTTAGACTCACTAGTAATCTGGTTTGGCAGTCGAGTCCTCTCTGTCACTCCCACTTTCCGAACCTTGAACCCTTCTCTCCCTGTTCTATTCCCATTATATGCACTTTTTACAGACTTCTAAAACCAGATAGAAATATAATTGATGGCAGTTCAGACGTTTCCTGTCACTGTCTGCTTACAGTCAGGCACTAGTCCACACTCTTGAGTCAGTGAGGCAGTCAGTCTCTCCATTGGCGTGCAGCTTAAGCATCTGTGTGTGAATCCTTCTGAGTGCAATGGGAGTTTTGTTGTCATAGGCACGTTCAGCGCTGTTAATGTGATAAAGCGGTTGACCTTCTCTTTAATTGCGTCACAAATCCGTTTCATTCCCTTGTTATTCTGGACATCTTTTCTTGATCCAACTGATATTAGAAGATGTTTGGCGGGTATCATGGAATTAATGCGGTGGTAGTTAATTGACATTTATTGTGCGCGGCACGTACTTTCATACAAAGCAAAGTAAAGAAATGTGCACAAGGATCTGTAGCTGTCTATCTTCGTGGGATTTCTATTTGCATTTCCTTAACCGTAGGTCGGCCAAGCGGTTTGGGATGAGAGACTCTCAGGGGTCATCTTGCACACGTCAAATCAACGTCACCAACATTAACAGGGTCCAGCCTAGAGCAGAAACTTGCAGGCTCGTCTGACGTTTCCGCAAATTCATTTTTTCCTCTCTTACCTTAGCTTGGACTGTTGCCACAATCTTCTCTGTCTGTCAGGGAGTGATGCATGGTTGAGCTCTCTGTCTCAACTTCGCTTTATTGTACAGACAGGAGTGTGAGCAGAGGCGTTTCAAAAGAAGAGTGGTCTGTACTAGGTAAATGCATAGCCATGCTAGACCATACTATTTATTTGTATTCCAGTCAGAACTGGTGCATAATCATTTTCAAGTTGTCGTCAGTCTGTCTCATATGGTTTACATCATCTATGAGTAAGACGTGGCATGGACGTTGAAAGTTGACTTTTGTTTTGAGACATTCTTGAAACCTTGGGTCATCAGTTTAAACTGAACCACAAAGGCCTGTGAACAATACAGTGGATTTTGGAATCTGTTTAATCTCATCTTCTAGCATTTCAATAAAGCTGACCAATGCTATGCCCCTGCACAATTCATCACATTCCTGAAATGCTTACCATTTCGATGCATCGCCTATTGAATGACAAGCGATACACGACCGCAAGGATGTAGGACAGTGGCCTAGCCTGAGTGATGAACATTCATTCACTATGACTTTGTGACACACACACACACACAAGGAGCAGCAACACTAAGGACACACGCACACACACACACACGCACACACACACACACACACACACAGAAGTGTCCAACGGAGAAACCTGTCCTCTGCATTTTTACCATTCATGCCCTTCCCCCTCCATGGACAACCAGAACCAGTGGAAAGCCATATCAGATGCATGCGGAAACCCCTTCTACACTCTCATGTGTCGGTCAGGGACAAGGAAAACAAGCATTTGGTTCTTGTGCTGGATTTCTTTTGTTTCAGGCTGCACATCAAGGAGCCCCAAATGACCATGGTCCAGAAGCTCTAGACCTTTTTGCTTTGAGGTAGCACTGCAAATCATTGTGCCGTTGTGCCACAGTATGCTATTTGGTCATTATCCATACTGCTAATTGGACCAAGCGTTTTTTTAAATGTAACCACTCACTGTCATGTTTCATCTCATCAAAGACTGCAGTACTGAAAACAGGCATGGATTTGTCTACTCATTTTCCTTTGCAGACACTTAAATAGGCATGAATTTACACATGTTTGTACAGCAAATACTTATGTTAGCGTCGTCCAGGTCTAATTTTTCTATGTTTGTTGGCCTGCTTTAAAAATACTTGGATTGAACTATGGCTTTAGTTAATAGACAATTTCTCTCAGCTCTGAAGAGCTTCCCTTTGCTATGGAACTGCCACCAATTACATTTCAAAGTAGGAGGATTAATGCAACTTTTAATTACAAGGAACAAAAAGCCAAATACTTTCCAATGTTTCCAAATGCACAACACTGATTATTTCTAAGCATTCTAAGGTCTGCCTCGTGGCTGATAAGTCCACTATTTCTAACCAGAGACAGATTAAAGTCCAAAATTGATAAAGGCATAGAAATGAACCCTTTGGGCTTAATTAGCATTTTCCAGATTAGCATAATATTCTCCACTGGAGTGTCACTTCCTCTTTGGTTCCTTTTAAATAGAACATCAAAGATGGCTTGGCTTGGAGACATCCCGAGTCTCCCAATTTAGGTGGACCCTATAGACCACCACCATGGGATTGTGGTAGGAAGGAAGAAGAGATGGCTATGAAGGTACACTATGTCTGACCATGTGTGCCTTGTTAAAGGATAAATGTGTCCCATGGTGAGACACTAACTGCAGTAGTCCCGCGGCGTTGTAATCCATGATTGCTGATTCGACGTAACAGAGACATCATGATTGTTTAAAAAGGGTTAGGGTTAGATCAATGTTAAATCCAGGCTTCTGATTCATTGTCTTAGCATGGACAGATGCTTTAAAAAATCCCAGACACTGACTATGAAAGTCATTTCAAAAGACATGTACTAAACAGATCCATGTTTATATTCTCTGGCCTTTTTTTTGCTTTTGAACCTTACATTTGTCTGCACAACAGGAAATCGATCCCTTTTATACAAATTCAAAGTCCTATTTAATGGTGGAGTTGCATGTTCTAATTTGGTTCAAAACCCAGATGGACGAGTCAGGCTGCCAATGAATCCGCCAAGGAGAACATTCTGAAGGGCTGCTCTCATTTCTTTTCATTTTGTTTTCGTGCTTCCCATACATTCTCTTGGGGAGGTCTGTGTACTGTGTGACAGTAGCATTTGTCTGTTTATTCAGCATTCCAGATGTGTAGATTTGATCAAGTCGTCGGTGTTTGCACCATATTAAGTCGTGCCTAACAAAGTGCAGCACACAACACACGTCTGACAGCAAATAAAATCTTGACTTAAGCAGTTTCTTAAATCAAAAGTAAAAACTAAAACAAATCAGAAACGTTGATTGCTGTTACACAATTTCTGCCATTCAGTGCAACAATTTTTGCGGTTTCTTTCACTCTCTGAACTCAATTCAAGCCAGTGAGGATCTAAGCAGCTAAGCCAACATTGCTACCTGAGCTCATCCAGCCATAATATCCCACTATCCCTTTTTATTTATTTAGCTTATCAAATATATTCTTTTAGTTGAGCCTTTATTGCACCTCCGTCTCCAACCCCTAGTAGATGTGGTTAGCTAGTGGTGGGGTTTATGTCAGCAGTGTCACACCTTGGCTTTGTCACATTGACAGCAGGACTGTTGATAAGGCAGGGCATGTCTTCAGAGATGGGAACCTAGCAGTCAAAGGTTCCGCAATGCCTTTCACCTGAAGGTGAAAGACTTAGGGTTTTTCTGATTGTATGGATGGGGGTGGTGAGCTACAGTAAGATAGTTTGACAAAATGTTTGACAATTTCTTGGTCTATAGACAAAGAGACAATTCCATGTTCATCTGTTCAACCACACAGTCTCTAAGATTTCCATGTGATACCAGTGGTACTACTGGGATTTCCTGAATGTATGTTTTGAAAATCCATCAGGTGAGGCTTTTTCACGCTGGTATTTCAACAAACTATCATGAGCAATGTTGAGAGCCCTGGAGAGAAAGGATCTTTGTATCAATCTGAAAGTGACCAAAGTGACCCTACTTGACCTGAAGGACCCTGGAGGTGAAACCTTTAGAGCATTTTGCAAATTTAAATGCCATTTCATCCTAGTTTGTAACTTAGAAATAGTCAAAGGCTATTCTTCGTGCAAGATTTGGTTGTTACCTTGCAGTTCCAACTCTGTGGCAGTCGATACAAGGCCTATGTGCCTTAAAATGTTACTTCATGCCTTAAGGGCATTTTAAAGTTGGTTATCCAGACATATGCATGCAGCACATGAATTTGAGTGAATAGAAGAGAAATATGCATTGCCTAGTTTACGAAACATGTTCAACAGAGAAGGAAACACTATATGCGACCTGACTGCCAGAATATGAGAACATGATGGATATGTAATTCTGCGTGTTAATTGAAATCTGGGTCTGCCCCCCTGCTAGATTAATCGCTGCGAATGAATGCTTACCATCCAGAAACAGGACAAACCCTAAACACCCACTGAACCAGAAAATGGGTAGCAAGGAAAGAAAATGGTTCCATTTCAAGACATATATCAACATGATACTGTCGAGTGTACTATTTGGCATTATTTGATATACCAGGAACAAATCGATATTGAGACACAGCAATCAGTCTTCTAATCACCATGAAATTGGACTTGAAGAGACAATACTGTTGCAAAGGCAGCATTTGGGATTGAGATTTTTCCCTTCCTTGCCCATTTTCCTTTTCAGTAAGATTGTAGTAAGTTAGATTCGAAGCGGTCTTTGAAGAACCAGTTTAAAGAGCCTTCAGCAAACTGGTGCATCACTCCACCTAGAGCCTGTGATGTGAATGATTGTGATGGGGAGAGTGTCTAGGTAGCCATTACAACCGTCCAACACACCACAGAGGAATCCATGATCACTCAGATCAATCCAAATGGCTACTTTTTTGATGTGTGCATTTGAAGCAGCCTAGGGTAATGGATGATACTAGCCTTTGGTTTCCAGGAACCTGCTTGAAATCCTCTCTCTCAGATTGGTAAATCAATATACTCCCACATCCCTTGGCCCCACGTCAGGGGGGTGTTGGTCAGGCTGAGCATGTGGATTTGGGGAAGCCAAAGAGGAATGCAATCTTCCCAACACTGAGCCAGGAACCAGGGGAGGTCCTTTAATCAGGCAGTTGGCCACTTAAGCCTGGGTCGCAGTATAGACTAGCTAGCACGTTATTGTGTCATGTGTCATTGTGTTAAGATGACGGAGGTCCTCAATTTCAGCATTTTTGGGACACATCTTGTTGGAACTAGAAAACAAACATCCAGTCCCAAATGTATGGATAAGCAATTTTTAACAGTCTATTTTAGTTTACCAACCATTTACCTAATGCAATAGTTTGTTGTTTTGGACTGAAAAACGCATAGATCCCAAAGTTGAAATGAACATTCATTGGGCATCTCATAAATGAAAAGAGATGAATAATGTTTTACCAAATATCCACCAAGTTGCTGAGACCATGTTGTTAGTTTTTGGATTCAGTTTACATCCGTTTTGACACAACAGAGAAGTCACTGAATATTCATTGAATGTTGTTGAACGCTGGGCGTTCCTTTATTATGGAACCCAATTGCAGTCTGCATTAACAGCTTTGACATCTGCTCTACAATTCCAACTCTATGTTGGTGTTCTACATATTAGATGGAGCCCTTTACTGTACTCAACAGCAGATGTTGTTGCATGCTTAAGTTATCAGCAAGATTGAATGAAAAGCCACAAGCTAGGGTGGCACTTATCAAAATCATTGATGGTGATGATCACTGTGATGCAAACTGGAGGAATTAATCCACACGAGTAGTCGGGTTCCTCTAATGGATTTTTCCTGGGTTTTGTGTACGCATTATGATCATTAACATTGAAATATTATCATCCTTAAATATGAGCAGCCAATCTGGCACTGGGACTGACAGCCCACCCCTGATGTACGCTGTCGAGCCTGACAGCAGAGCTACAAACCACTGGAAAGCCCCAGCTAGCTCTGTCTAATGGTCCTACACAAATAAGATAATGGGGAGAGCATCATGGTCCCTCTCTTCTACCTCCAAGGTTGATTGTCCATAGCTGATTGTCACTAGCATAAATGACTGCATAAATGAAGCAAATAGAATATGGACTCTTGTTTATGCTTATTTGAAATGCACGCTGTGTGAATGGTATTCGATGCCACAATGAGCTGATTTTTGTCTTGAATTATTTGCAGGCCTTGGCATGATGCCACATAGTTCTATGCTTTGGTTTGTGCTGTACTGTAGATAGAATCTCTTAAACAATGTCAAACGCGTTTTCTAGAACATTGAACCAGAACTCCAATACAGAACACCCCCAGCAGCTACCTAGTGTTTGCTTACTGCTTAAACCCATGCAGCTTTTTTACTAGGGTTCATTCTGTCATGAGCACCAGGTTCCACTGCAAAGTTTTCTCCCCGATTCTGTCTTTCATCAGATTTGATGAGGGTAAATTGGAGTGATGAAAGGTTTTTTTTATAAGGCGATTTGTTACACCTGGCACATCAGGACCTCCAACAGAGCGAGAATCATTGATCGAAATAATAATCACACATCATATTGATTGGACTGGGTCTCCCCTCAGGCACTGTGATGAAATGGTTTATTTTCCTGTCCTCCTGCAGGTTTGGATCGGGAGGGGTTAGTGTCTTGCACTTTGTGTCACCACAAGCTTTCATAGCGTCACAGCCCCATTGTAAATGGCTAGTTTGACAGGCATCACATCGAAGAGGCAGATTTGAATTGTATCGTAGCCCTAATTGCAATCATCCATCAATTTATAAATAAAAATGCACACAGAAGAGAAGAATAAATGAAAAAAATGCGTAGAAACAAGACCCGTCCTTTCCAACTACTTTGCTTTGTCAATTAGCATATGATAATTAGTTATGGGCAATTGGCCTCATGGATGGTTTCATTAAAAAGTATCACACTGGGACCTCATTAACAAGCTAATATAGGGGGAAATGTAAGACCTACTTTACCCTTGTGGATTTCATTTAAACCAAAACAAGGTTATTATGGTCTGACGCATGAGTCTGAAAGAGTAAGATCTTACAAATAGTTTTGGTGGTGGATATTTGTGTTGATGAATAACTTGAGCGTGGCTAATTAATGTCAAGTTGCACTCCTTCTTTTTTGTGCGATCCCTTTGCTTAATAGTATTTCATCTCCTTTGAATTAGGTGTTAGCTGCCTGTCATGGTCGTGCTCACTTTTTGCTCGTTTCCATAGTGATTTTCAGGCCTAAGCTATGGACATGTTTACACAGCATGGTGCTTTGTGATAGTCTGGAGTTGATGTTGCGGCTCTATATTAGATTCACTAAGAGGTGAACTGATCTTAAGTTGCTTTCAAACGGAGACCGGGACATAGGGCGACAGGAGAACGATACTTAATTTGAAAAGTGGTTGCCACATTAATGTCTGCCAACACAAAAATTCCCCGCCTGTTTTGTTGTCTGCTTGCTGTCAAATGTACAGGAGGGTGAATTGGCACCTCATCTAATGAGGATGTGCCAGGGAGAGGTCTCCAATGGGTTGGTTGCATCAGGAGCAGCGCCTTTCCCCAGTGCTGGAAATGGCGCGTTCCGGCTTTCCCTCTGGA
>BROE01000008.1:8810833-8902798 GCA_036571765.1 Plecoglossus altivelis | reverse complement strand
CTGAAAGAGTAAGATCTTACAAATAGTTTTGGTGGTGGATATTTGTGTTGATGAATAACTTGAGCGTGGCATTAATGTCATTTCACTCCTGTCTTTTTGTGGATCCCTTTGTAAAGTATTCATCTCCTTTAATAGGTTGTTAACTGCCTGTCATTGTGCGGCTCACTTTTTCTCGTCCCATAGTGATTTCAGCCTAAGTATGACATGTTTACACAGCAGGCTTTGTGATAGCCTGAGTGATGTTGCGGCTAATTGATTCACTAAGAGTGAACTGATCGCAAAGAAAGTTGCTCAAACGAGACCTTGGGACAGGCGACAGGAGAACGATACTAATTTGAAAGTGGTTGCACATAATGTCGCCAAATTCCCCGCCGTTGTTGGCTGCTGTCATTGACAGGAAAGGTGATTGGCACCCTCATCTAACTGAGAAGTGTGCAGGGAGGAGGTCTCCATGGGTTGCATCAGAGCAGCCCATCCAGAATGGCGTTCCGCTTCCCTGACTCCCCCCCCCCCACACCCCCCCCTCTCCCCGACTTCATTCCCTTTGCTGGGCTGAGCAGTACCTTTGACAGCTCCAGGCGGTGTTACAGAATGAGCTGAAGAAATATTGAAAAGGCACACGGCTAGAACAAGAGCAGCCAGCATGGTCTATGGTCTGTCCCTCATATAGCATGGGGCACACGACGATGTTTCTCTAATGTCATTGTGGAAAAGCCGTTCAGGATGTGTTATAACTCGTTTTCGGGATCCAGGCTCTAACCCTGTTAATTCCCTTAGTTTTCTTCTTCTGTTCACAAGATGGTCTATTTAAATTGACTCCGATAATCTCTCCAAATCCTACACTGCAAGATGACATTCATACAAAATAAAATTGGGTAGTGAGGCTGTATTGGCAGGACCTGCTAACAAGATTGGTTTCATAACGGGGAAGGGAGTTCAGCTACCAAATGAATTATTGATAGCGGCTCCATTGTGACCTGCCAGAGATGAGGGCACAAAGTTCATTTTTGCAGATATCTGACAGCTCTCATAATGGGACTGGCCAAGCCGCAGCAACAATAATGTCTCTCTTTCCATGTCTTTTAGGCTCTCTTGGAAGGCTTTTGCGATTATATTATTATGAAGCGAACTGAAGACTAAGGGAGATGCTTGTGGTGTAACAGATGTCAAAGCTGAGAGCACTGGAGAACAATTGGAACGTCTAACTATAAATCAACGGCTTTAAGGGATTTGATGTCTATTTGGTGTCTATAGAGGGCAATAAAGACTGTCTCAACCAATGAACACTGTATGTTTCTAACTTGGTCAGTTTTCTCATCTAGATGAAAAAGCAATATCCTACAGTAGGCACATTAGAGCGAAGCACACTTTGTCACGGTAACCCCTAGTTTAATTTCAAATCGCTCGTTACTTCAAGAAAATCACATTTCAGACAACCATTAGAATATTGTTACGGGCCCCTTTATGTATTTCATTGCGCTTCCTGTTTCCCAGGACGTCTGTGCAGAGCTATTCCTCAAAGTTGCCAACCTTGGCCCAGCTGTAGCCAGTGCATTTACCCTGGAAGATTCCTCCTGGGTTGTATACTCTTATTGTTGGTCCAAAAGCAGCTGCATGGAGGGCTTCATTACTTAAACAGACATTGGCCTACTCTGGATGCGCTCAGTAATAACCTGCAGGATCGCCATGATCTGACTGGACAAAGAAGACAACGACATAGATCTTTTCAGATGATTGTCTTAACTTAATAAGCTGCCAAGATCTCCGCATTTGTCAGCTGTGCATTGTGCAGCGTGCCAGACACAATAGAGTTAACATTACGCAAATAATTGTGGAGTTAGAGGGAGGGAGGAAGGGGGGGGGGTGGTAGTCCATTGGTCTTACAAAGTGCAAGTGTGACAGAATTATCTGGCTGGTATTTCATAGCACAACACAGACGAATCTGGCGCCTGTGCATTTTGCAATGAAGTCAGAAGCAAAATCTATACTCACTGTATTAGATGGCAAATAGAAAGAGAATGCATGCCATGTGGCTCATTTAGAGCAACATATCAAAGTTATTGATCTCATGCAGCCTCAGAATCAGAATAAGCTGCAGTATTAAAGATTGTTTACCGTGTATAAACTTATTCCCTCAATGCCAGGCTAATGATTAGACTGAGATCAGATTTTGAGAAGGCATACTCTCTAAATGAGCATTTAAATAATCTGAAGTTAGTGACCTTTCCGTACACGAGCTGTCCCCGTGACTGGTTTAGTCTAGTGTCCACTTCTCAATTTGTTTCTTAAAATGATTAAGGTAATTTTCACTCCGCGTTTTGATCGTTCTGGCCTACATTTCTTTGCAGTTTACATTTCTTTCGCCAAGCGTTTTGATTTTCTCTACCTCAGAACCATACCTGAGGTAGTTGGCAGTCAAACATGCACCCCTATTAACCTGCCTTCCTGTAACAATCCCCACAGATACTGGGAAGCATGTCGATGACGAGAGCGGAGAGATGGGGGGTATAAGCATCAACATAATTAAGGTTTCATCCCTCGCCAACATCTAGCTTTTTCACCAAGAGCGTTTTGAGAAGTCCCCAGAGAGAGAAGCTCTTAGATCATCCTAATAGGCTTTTGTTATTTAGTCCCCAAAATCGTATGTGAAACAATGAAAAAATCAGACATGTCTTCTGTCTGAAAGGTTTCTAGCGATTTTGCAGTCAGAATTGTATTCACATTTTGTAATAATTCTTCCTTATTGTGTGAACGTGTTTTATGTCAGATTTTCTGAATGTGTATTCATTCTGAACACAACCTTAGTCACATTCTCTGTATTCATCATCTGACCCCTCAGTCATTGCAGACTTGCATCATGAGATAACTGGATTCTGTGTTTGCTGTACATGCCACTGACTGCACAGCCTCAGTCCTCTACCCAAGTATTAGCTGTATAGCTAAGATTGATGTCTTCTTATGAATTTATGAAGACAATACAACATAAAACAGACTATACCAATGTACAGTGGAGGATTCTTGTCATATTCAGCGCCAAACTGTGGCAAGGAAAACCACTGGAACGTTTCTTGGCTTCGGATCAGAGGCGTTGGATTTCGTGCGGCTGTGTGGATGTGGTTTCCTGGAGACTCCTGGGCCTATTTCAGTTTTGAGAGTGTTACAGACGAGTCCAGTGATCCGCGGAGGATTTGTAGTCACTGGCCAGATGTTTGGACGTCAGAAGCTATGAATAACTAATGAGGGAGAAGAATCGTCTTTCCCTCATTATCAGAGAAGTGCAAACGAACCTCTGTGACAATTGTGTTCAAGATGCTCCTTTTTCTCCCTGAAAATCAATAACTGGACAGTTTACAGTACTCTGACATCTTTGCTCAAATCTATACGGTAGGTATGTCAATAAACACATTCTTGCAGAGACTGTCTGATATGTACTGAATGGGGTAATATACACTAGTGCCACATGGAATGTTACACAGTTATGTAAATATCAACTAGTCAGTGCATTTAAACAAGTATTCTGTGCATTAAAGCTGGTAATTTCCTTTGAAAATCTTTTGGAGAATGATAACATGGAATACCATAAATACAATGCAATGCGGCCTATCTTTAAGATGACTACTCACTCACTTCAGGGAGCATGTCTGTTTGTTCATCAAGTAAAACCCAAAGAATGTGAACAAAAGGATGAGAAGCCTGCTAGTCCACCTTTACATGTCTTCTATAGACACACACACACTCTTAGTGGTTCTATGGGATTTGAATACAGGCGGAATAGGAAGATGATGGAAGCCATGTAGGTTTAACCTGGCACTCAGTCATCATATCAGCTCAAAGTCATCTTATTGTAACCTTGCTGGAAAGCCCAGTTATTGACAGTGATCTGACAGGGTCACAAAAAGCAATTCTGTGGCCATTATGGAGCGAGAGATCAAAGTTATGAATCACACATGAACTCGTGTCCAGGAGAGCTCACCCGTCCAGGCTAATCCTAAAATTCTCTCTGCCTGCCTGTCTCGTTCCCTCTCTCTCTTTCATTTTATTTTCATCTGTCTCTCGCACTCTCTCTCATGACCATTTAGCTCAGTGGCAGCTCTTGTCCCAGGGGACCAGGGACAGGCCAAGTTAGAGAGGACCAATTAAATGTCCATGCTTGGTTTATTTATATTTTTGGTGGAGATTACACCAGCCATCCCTCCCTCAGACCCTTTTCTTCATGCTGGCTCCCCTTGACAGTAATTTAGATGATGCGTGTAAAATATTCCCCCTCAAGCAGGACCATCCAAGCAGGGGTAACATTCTGACTTATTCTGCCTAGTCAGTTCAACTGTCGAGGGGCTTTTTGAAAGACAAGGGAGCTATTGGACATGATTTAGGCCACTTGTTGCCAAGAAGCCTATGACAAAAAGCTTGGCTTCATTTAAAACACTCTTGAGATTATATGCTCTCATTTTCAGAGCCATCTCAATTCCCAGAATGCTCTACAGTACTGGGGTATTGTTGAAGGCTTCTGCTAGTTCCCTTTATCAAGCTTCCTCATGCTTGCTCTGTGGTATTTTAAGCGATCCCGCTGTGTAACATAACCTAATGTCCTCCGCTTTTGAAAACACTAGTTTAATTGCAAACATTATGTATACTTTGTGAGGTTGACACAGCATTGTATTGAATGTGAGACTTTGTTATTGTAATAATGTGCAAGTGCCAAAACAAGGCATGAGTGCCAGATATATAGAGAGTTTTAAAAAGCAGCATTTGAACTCTCCAGAGGAGTGGGAGTGGATTGTACATCTCTGTCACCCAAGTCAAGAGACCTCTTGGCTAGTAGACCCCTCTTCATTTCTAAATAAGCTTCTATCATTTTGCCCATGCACAGACCTCTTGGCTAGTAGACCCCTCTTCATTTCTAAATAAGCTTCGATCTTTTTGCCCATGCACATAATTAAACCTCAATCTCATCCCTGTCCCAATGGGATTCATAGCCTCAGGTACATGTACGGTACAGATTTTCTAAATCCTTGACATTTCACTCTTGAGATGCAATGTTATTGTATCGCCCCCCCCAAAAAAATAATAAAATTAAACAGACAGGACCTCAAGTGTTTTGGTGTACGTTTTGTACTAAGGCAGCTAATCTGCCTTTTGGGTTCACGTAGACCTTCAGCACTCTTTATACAATGGTATACACATGCCAATAGAAAACCTAGACATCCTCCTGTTCCTCCAGGTTACATTCAATTCAAATAAATATGGGCTATATATATATGACCATATTTTCAGTCAAATTGAGAGAGAGAACTCCTGCACGAGGCCAGTCTGCTCTCGATTTGAATTGCAGACTCAGTAATCCAGTGACTGGATAGAATGGCACTCCTCTCTTGCCGTTTAGTGCTTAACCCCAGGTGTTTGTGTGAAGGGGCAAATTGCCTCTGCTGTAATGTTAATGGTGGAGGTGATCATAATAATAGCTTCAGCTTTCAAAATTGTAGCTATGGGACCAACAGCAGTCCGGCTATAATGAGACAGGGTTTCCTTTTACTACTTCATTTTGCACCCGTGACCAAGTTAGATACAGAGCAAGTCAAGTGAGAATGAAATAGGAGGATTGCTCATTAAAAATGAACTCTGTTAAAGGAAGTCGTAGGATGTAAGTAATTTGTCTCCGTTTAATTGGGCATGCTATCCTGAACCCCTTAATATCGCTCGCTATGGATTGGGACTTTTTTTATTAAGCAGGTAAAAGAAAATTGAAATGCTATATAACTACTTATCATTTTAAACCAACAGCCCAAACATAAGCACAGTCCTACTAGGAAGCAGTTCTCTGAAGGGGTATAGAAGAAAGAGACATAGAACAGGTTGAGTTAATTACTTCAGGCAACCATGTGGTGTAATGGCCTCTATTCAGAAGACTGGCAGAGTTCCCTGGCTTCACAACAATGCAACATGCTGACACTGCACTACTTACCATAGATGTTATTCTCCCTGCCCTCCATCCCTCTTGATCATGAACTTCAGGTGAAAAAATAATAATGCAGGATACATTTTGGAGTGGCCTACAGCTAAATATGATCTTGTCTGCAATGTTTGACGGCAAAAGACACCTGGGGGAAGAGGAAGACCTGCATTTGGAATGGAGTTGATTTCTATATCTCACTTTACGGAAAATGATTGCTGTCTCATGTTGTTAACGAATGCCTTTTTCTTTCAGTCGCTTGATCAACTGACCAACGTCGATTCATCCAGTTGCTGCCCTTGGCTATGGCAAATTGATAACCCATCTTTAGACAATTGACCTTGGAAAGACTTTGCCTCATTGACTGCAGTCACGAGCCTTGCAAAGCCTTTCAATGTCAATTGAGTTCCACAGAAAACCCGGGTGAGTCCACCCCTCCCGGTTCAATCTCCAAGGCTATTTTTATCCATCCGACTGACAGATCAAGTGGCACTGATCAGCACACCTGGTCTTCAGAGCTGTGGGGAAGAGGGAGTAAAACTGGAACTCATACATCAAAGTGTCAGTGGCCAGGATTGTCCAGCCGCCCCTAGGGAGACAGAGAGCCCCTGATGCTAGGTCGCGACCAAAAGGCACCACTCGCTTTTAGATCATGTTGGCTCCAAGCCAAGCCACTCCGACAAACCTCCGCCGCAACCGCTTGGTTTAATGGGATAGCGCATCTTGCCGTGTGGTGTAAGGTTAAGTTTGGATTTCTTTTGGCGTGTGAAGTGGCGCATTTGGGTCAGGCAGCCATTGAATGCCCGAAGGCTTTGGATATGTCTCACTGGTGTGTAGATTGCCATTCTGAAGTCGAGGGGATGTCTAGGAGAGATCATTCAACGTGAAAACTGTACATCAGTCGATTAAGCCCTTTTTTGAGTACCTTTTGCCATGAATTGTAAGTCCCCATTGCATAAATTTTCAGATTGTTTGCGACATGGGAAGTAGTGTCTGCCATTTTTGCTATATGCTACCCCCCCCCCCCCCCCCGAGTTGTAATACAAAGAATATATGACACCGTTGTCCGTTTGACAACAAATGGACACTATAATACTGAGATACAAATTCCAATACATAATGAATTCCACTTGGACATTGCAAAGGAAACGTAGGCAAAGGGATACAGAGACAGATGACGGAGGATGGCAAACAACCGTGGCATTGCTCCCACCGTGCGAACTAATGTGCAAAGCTGCTCTGGTGCTCAGCACATCTCCCGACATACCATACTTCCACGTCAGGTCAAGAGTTGTTCAGAACCACATAAAGCCTGTGTGCCACGCCTGCGTCAATCAGTTTGCTTTCGCTGGCAATATTTTTTTTGGACTTGCTTGAAATTCCTCACCTTTGGTTCCAACCTTCCGTCGAATTTGCTGTTCTCTCCCTTGTCTCTATTGGGTTACCAAAGATTTCCCAAGGATGTCGCTCGGGTCTGTTTGAAACATGTGAGGAGTTAGGGGAATATGTCTTCCTAGATGCCTTGTCAGTGATGGGTGACGATTGGAACAGTGTGATGCTCGTTGAAACATGGAGGCACAGAGGTCACCCCTTGGGCCATTTGTGGGGACTAATATGACAGTGGCAGAGCCTTGGTCTGACAGATGGAGGTGGTGTAGTTGGGCCCCCAGTGGCCAGGTGAAACGGTGTAATTGGAGTCCACCAGTGACGCAGCGGTAAACATTCATAGGCCTCCAGAGCCCTTGTTATAATAGATGAGAGAGGTGACCCGAAGACTACAGCAGTGTTGCATGGACAAGGCAAGCAGTAACAAGAGCCTGTCGAAGGATGGCTTTTTATTGTTGTTGTTATAAAGCAGCTGCATCAGAGAGCTGGCCTCAGCATTCTGTCACCTGTGGACTCTCAATTGGTGCCATGATGCAACCTGGCTAGTTCAGTTGCAACCTGTGGGTCAAACTAATGATGTTCTTTTTGGGGTTTTTTTTGGCACCATGCACTGCATATCTCATCCGTTTATACACTACCATATGCCGTTGAAAAATTGTAAACTCCAAAAACAATCCTCCATGTCATGTCATGCGTCAAAAGGCAGATCAAATTCAGATTCCCAGAAGTGACACGCTGAATTGTAGTTCGTGTAATAGTAAATAAATTCAGCGTTGGCACGCTTTGTTACTATCCATTGGATATATTGTCCTTTTTTAGATCAAATCAAAAGGGAAACGCGTTTAAGAATCACTCCATGTCAACTGGTTCATGCGACTCAGAGCCCAGAGCTCAGACCCGCAGGCTGTCTTCCTAGTTGTCTCATGGCGTCAAATCCTCTGCTGGTGTTGGACCTGTTTTATCTCTCGGTTTATCTCTCTTAATAAAGTCACAAAGGGAAGATATAAAAGACCCCTCTGTCGTCTCTTGGGTTGTCCTTAGCTGTGATCTATTGACCTAATATTGAATGTCACCTCGTGAACCAATAATATACTAGGGCACTGGATCCTTGGGTGTGCCTTTTATGGCACGGAGTACTTGAAGAATTATCAGGAGACTAGACAACCTGGTACTTGGGTGAAAGCACCACACAAGACTGTTTGGTTTGGGAGAATACTCCTATTTACTAGACCGTAAATCTACAACTATGTGAAGATGATTCTTCATCTATGGATGAAGCTTTTATGAGCATGTTGTTTTAGAGGATGATGAGTGGGCGGTATTTACAGATCTTCACTCCACTCGACAGCACTCGAACAGAGGAACATTCTTATCAATCGCATTGTCACAGTTTGCGAGGGCCATGCAGTCCATAGTCTAAATTAAAACAGCTGCTCCAGTTTTCAGGGGTACGTTGGTTTTAAAGGAACCTAAACTTTTGCACAGTCAATGCGTGAAACAAAATCAAGTTTATTGTCAGACATTGAATCGACCTGATTCATGCTACTTCACTCAATATAGGACTGGTCTTATTGATGAATGCTTTGACACATCTGCGACGATTATTTTAAAAAGCTCCAGAAAAATCGATAATGTTTGCTCTGGCTGCCCCGGGCAATGATACCAACGAGTGCTTTGTCTACCACCTCATGCATGAAAATTTGCTGGAAGCTCCTCGTCACATTGAGTAATGTGCGGCCCCGCTGGGTTAGTGATATCACATCTCGATCACATGCTACAAGAGTGTATATGATTACCTCTAAATGTCAGTCTGTTCGTGTTGTAGAATTCACATTCCATTCATCTTCTCCCTCATCAATAATAGGCAGAGACTGAATTGAGCGGAGGTGTGGTGGTAAGGAGAGGTGTCCCGTCCGCCCCTCCGAAGGCTTAGCCAGGGCCTGGGGGCAGCTGCGGCGGTGAGACCACTCCTCTCGTCTTGCCTCAGCTAATGAGGCAGATGTCAGGCAGGCCAGTGGAGCTACTCCTCGGTGCACTAGGTGTAGTCGGGGGAAAACTGGGCCTGCCAATATAATTGGCACCTGATGTGTCAGACGACCGGGAATGCGCTGACATTCATTAAACTTAATAATGCACTCCTGACTCTCTTACCGGCCTGCCTGCTCCGACCCCTAAAACCATTAGGCTTCAAAGGCGCGGTGTCAAGGCCCTCTTTGACTGTGTCCTCTACACTGAAAGACAGACCCGGCAGTGAGAGTGGGTTATCTATTGAGCGCTCAACCTCCTTCCTGCTTGGCTGTCTGTCACTCTCCCTCACAGGGGAGACCTGTGTTCAGCTGATGAATGCTATTTTCCAAAAGACATAAAAACGCGTCCAGGGCGCAGGGGGAACTCGCTGGAGCGCAGAAACACATTCAGAAGATGTTTGATTCACGCTGGCTGTCGGGCGGGCAAGGCGGAGTACACTTATCTGGCCGAACTCTGTGACTCCTCAGGACTGCTTGCTAGTGAGGCATGCTGTCTTTGCTGCCAATCAGGGCCCAGTGGACTGGTGTCCCTGCCAGGATGCCAGTGGACGCAGTGTCCCAAGCGCTCTCCCGGCTTGGCCTTGCCAGCCTGTCCTCTCCAATCAGGCTTGAGTTCCCTTGTTGTGCTGCGTGTGCAGGAAGTGTGTCCAAAGAAAGCAAAGCACCTTCAGCTCAAGGATCAGAGACAGGCACACGTGAAAAGACAGAGCCATCTCCTATTCTGCCACTGTCACTGTTTCCTGTGTAAGGACTGGAAGGACCATTTTGTTTTGTTTTAGTTTTTGTTGTACTTTTCCTTGCTTGCGAAAGCAACCTTCCTCAGCGCCATCCCCTCCATATCTGCCCATGCTATAAAACCTTGGTTGTTTATTTTCAGTCGATGTGCAACTGCTGTTTCAAAATGTCCTCACACACTCTTAGCTACAGTAAATTTAGTAACCTTTCTTGAAGCACATTGGCCCTGCATAAAAAAATCTATTTGTCTTCTCCCATGAAATCAAACGGTTACAGAGCTAGCTGGATTAGACAAAAGATTGTCATAATGAACTTCATTTAACATTTACATAATGAGGGTTGATGTTTTTGATGAAAGACAAAATTCATGTTTCTCCCTTTGGGACCTTTAATGACTGTGGTTCTGTAAATGTGTTTTTATCTCTCGTAATTGCTACTTCTTTGTTGTGATTGTACCACAGAATGGCTTTTATCATTACCCTCACAGCTATTTATGTTTGTCGAAAAAAAAGCTTTCTGTCAATAAATAATGACAAGGGAATGATGACTGACTGTATTTCTACCAACATCACCATGCTGTACAGTATCTGCGCAGTCACAGGGCAATATTTGGTATTTAGTGCTATTCAAAAGCCAATGCTCTGTTTCAAGATGATTTGTCATGTATTGATTAATTAGAAAGCGAGCGAGAAATTGTGTTGAGCCCATTGCAGTCGAAGGTTCATTGTCAGAGTGCCACTTGATGTGGACCAGTGCAATGAAAGCAGTCAGCATATTCTGTACAAAGTGGACCAACACAGACAATGCTGAGATAAGAGCTGCGAGGTCATGGAGGGGTGTTTGTGTGTGTTTGTGTGTGTTTGTATGTGTTTGTGTGTGTGTGCGCGCGCGCTGACCAGTTTGTTTGGGTTGATCTCAGCGAGTTTGCAGTGAGAGCTGGAAATCGTGTGTGAAAGGAATTCCCCTGTGAGTGCCAATGGAGTTCTGTCAGGGAGAGAGACTGATACAGAGCCAAAGACATGGACACATAAAGGACAGACATGGAGGTATACAGTAGAGACATGGATATGTGCAGTACAAACTTGGAGATATACAGTACAGACATGGAGGTACACAGTAGAGATAGAGATATGCAGTACAAACATAGAGACATACAATACAGAAATGGAGGTATACAATTGAGACATAGAGATATGCAGTACAAACGTGGAGACATAAAGGACAGACATGGAGGTATACAGTAGAGACAAAGAGATATGCAGTACAAACATGGAGAAATACAGTACAGACCTGGAGGTATAAGGTAGATATATGGGAATATACTGCACAGACAACGAGAGCAAGGAAACAAATGGACATATGTTGTGCTGGAGAATACTAACTTCTGTTTGCACAGAATGCACAGATGGAAAAGCTTCTAGGACAATACAAGTGATCCTAAGTGTGATTCCAACTATGTTGAGCAAATGAAGTGCTTGAAACAAAAGCCTGAAAAATATGTATTTTAAAAATGTATATAAAATATTAAAATAATTTCAGTGCAAGGTTTATAGCTCAGTAAAAGTCAACGTTTTGCAGTTTGGAAGAAGAATGGGAATCTGGATTGAAAAGAAATCAGTGTAAGAGCAAATCGTCTGAAAGTTTATTACAGCTATTTGTTGTTGAGTCAAAAGTATCATTATTGCAGCAGCAACACTCCGAATCAGCCAGTACTATGAAATGGAAAGTGACCAAAGCCGAACTAGTCCCATCCGGTCCTGGCATTGTCTCCAAAACCTTGGCAATGAGCTGTGCTATTAAATCAGCAAACGTTAGAGACACAGTCTTCTGCGCGTGTGTGCGTGCGTGTGTTTGTGTGTGTTTGTGTGTGTTGGGTGTTCTTGCTCCAAAAACAAATAGCAAATCAGCATCCACTTCAAACGGAGCCCTACAATACTGAAGCACAGCATGGTTTGCTCAATTTCCCCTCAGCATCTTCTCAGCTAATGTCAGTTCCTTCAGGTGGGAAGCACTCTGGTTTACTTACTGTAAAATGCATCCTGCCACAAAGCCGTCTGCAGCCAGTTTCCCTCTGCCTGCCGTGCACCTGGATATTTTGAGTCTGATTCTCAGTTGGCTGTGGTTAAATGTCAGGGTCGGAATAAAAGGGAACATTTTGGCAGGGCTGTCAAGACCAACGTGAGACAAGGAGACACATGACTACCAAGGCGCTCTAAGTTCTGTCTCTAAGAACATCTTAGTATGTCATGGCAGAGCAATCCTATTCCAGGGTTCTTTGCTTAAAACTGCTCAAAGTTTTAGAAGGACACTTCATAGCAGGTCTGCCAGTTACTGTGACAAGCTGAACTAGCATGAAGTTCAAAAATAGCAGCTACAGATTCAAAGTGTCAAATACATACTTTCAGTTGAAAGATGGAAACGGTGAGTTGCTGTTTTCTCCCACAAGAAAGTCCTAACATAAGCTGCATTGATGAGTATTCAGGCTTTACACGTCTGTACAAATTTGATTCAAGCAACATTCATCTCATGCTTTCTGATGTGTTATTTCAGCATAGATTGTTGTTTTCGCTCTTTTGTGTTTGTTGCACGTTCACAATGCTGACTGTCGATCAAGTTGCACAGACTTCAAGAGAGCACTGCTGCTTAAGCTACTGCTTCTACCGTAGCCTTGATAGTGTTGATATTCCTCACCAGCTCTTCGACCCTCGTCTGACTTCTTGATGTCCCATGTCTGTGCTGACTCCGAAGTTATCCACCACCAGCGGAGATATCAACAGACACATGTGAAGAGATCAGGGCACTCTCTATGTTTCACTCTCCACGTCAGCGATTCTTTCTTTCTTTCGTTTGGACCAGTGTTTAGTAGGAAGACTGCTGCAGGCTTCCCTTGAAATAGCATTTATGATTGCATCAATAAATCTGGCTGTTGTTTGGGGGAGATCATACTAGCTGCCTGTGAATGGGTGTCAGGCAGACGGGTGGACCAGACAAGGTCAGACACATGAGCTCGCCTGCACTCCATCCAGCTTTAATTAGCATTAATCACTTCTGTTCTTGTAAATGCTGCCAACTGCCAATTATCAATGATTATGCCCCATTAGACGGAGGTAAGGTTGCAGAGTTCAGGGCTGTACATTTACACTGCAAAAATCTGTTGGACAATGGTCATAAATACAACGACTCATAAAACAAGTAAAATAGCAGCAATGTACCAAATTCAAGATAATAACAGTCCCTTTAACATCCAAAAAAGTAAGCAATTTGGTTTGATTGTGCCTCCAATTGGATTTATTTTAATTATGAAACGGAACCATTCGTAGCATATAGTAGATGCAATGCTATAGAACACCCCCCAAAAAGACTATTTTGCAACAAAATGAAGATATGTTTCACAATATACCCTAGAACAACTGGAAAAGTACAATTTATTGTACGCTGTTGTTATACTAAACTGTTGCATCGCAAAGCAATATGACATCCAACCTTCTCTGGAACAACATCTTGTAATAGTCACCGATCCCAGATTTTTAGTTTAATTCATCACTCCAATCATTCTCTAACACTCAGATGGTGCTTGGGCAGGAGTGCTGTGGAAATATGTCTCACATTAGCATTAAACTGAGTATGACGTCATTTTTTAAATGCTGTCATTGTACAGTAGGACAAAAGTGTCACTGTAATGGCTCCTATTTTAATCATGATTTCAAGACCATTTTCTCATCTTCTTAACTGCTGAATAAAATTGTGTTTGGCGTCTGCTTAAGAATGCACTGAAGAACTCCAAGGTCTAAAGGGATGGGAGGGATTTAAAACTCATTTGCATTGCACAATTGATTTCTCATACCACCCTGTCCGCAATGTCAGTCACTCTCTCTTTTGAGTTTTAATTAAATCCCAGAACGAGTCCTATTTGGATTTCTGATGTGAAGTTGTAATCAATAGGAGCAAAGTGTCGAAGGATTGGGCTTGTTCAGTGAATCAATTCCAACAATACTTTCAGCCATGTGCTTTAAGGTAGACAGTCTACAACAGCTAAACACACACATGCACATAGACACAGATAGGCGCACACGTACAAGCACATTCTGTTGACTCTTACACACACGCGCGCGCACACAGACACACACACGCATACACACACAGAGACATGCATGCACACACACGTGTACGCACACACGTATGCACACACAGACAAGCACACGTACAGCACACGAACCTCTGAAGGTTTCTGTTTAATCCTAATTGTTGTTTCATCACCGGCATTTATTTACATTTTCACTTGCAGATAATTTAATTCGAAATGAATGTATTCAAAGGTTATTCATACAGGTCATACACAGTATACACTTTAGATATTGTAATGTAATCAGGATGAAAAGAATACATATTCAAACAATAACACTTTTAGGATTATCTTACGTAGAGCGTGGGCATCCATTAATTTAATGGAAAAAACACAACATTTAATAAACATTGCTAGCGATATTGGGTGCATGGTGGCGGTGCGGTTAGAGCCCTTGCCTCCCAGGAAGGAGATCTTGGGTTCAATTCTTGGGCCAAATTTAACATCACATGATCTCTCTGGGTGGAGTCTGCATGTCCTCCCCATGTTACCGTGGGTTCTCTCCAGGCACTCCGGCTTCCTCCCACCGTCCAAAGACACGCATGTGATAGGTTAATTGGTATATTGAGAAATTTCCCCTAGAGAGTGGATGTTTGAGTGAATGGTTGTCTGTGTCTCTGTGTTAGCCCTGCGACTTGCTGGCCCCAGTCCAGGGTGTACCCTGCCTATGGCCCGAAAGCTACTGGGTTAGGCTCCAGTCACCCGTGACCCCTAAATGGGAACAACCGGCACTGCAATCCCTCCCAGGGATTAGCAGTAGATAATGGATGGATGCTAGCGATACTATTTATTAATATAATACCGGACGTTCACATAAACAAGGAGTTAGTTTGATAGCGTATTGAATGTGATTGCAAGTGTACTTGGTTAAATGGTTGACATGGTTATCAAAACAATGAAAATGTACCTGAGAAAACATGCCACATGGACGAGACATCAATATAAACACCGCAATGTATGTGAAATCTCCTCCGATTGATATAGACTGGTCACCAGTTCTCCTTGGTATTTGCTGTCCACCTAGCCTCGGGTATGAACTGAGCTGCATTTCTGATGAAGTTCCCATCGCCCATGGGTCCCCACATGAATGCAGACTGTCAGAAATGATAAACTCCTGTTTTGGGATATGTCAAATGAAATATTAACAAGGGATTACAGAGTGCCACCCTATCAATTACGGAATGATATATGAATAAATCAATGTTAGGTGTCTGACAGAAGGGAGGTAGCATGAATTCTGACATAGACCTACCAGTCATCTGCAAGATGCTCAAGTTTCGTTTAGCTTGTCCTGTTGTTGCGTGTTGACTCTCTTGGGTAAGCCTTTGCAAAAACTGTTGCTTCCTTTTTAATGTCAACATTTTGCTCAAGAAATTCTTCCCAAATTCTTTTGCCGGAATCAGTATTGTTGACACTCTTGCATTGTATAGAGCAAACACCTGGGGTATGGAACACATTGATTTATGTGGACTTTCGGTCTGAGAAAGTCCAGCCCATTAGGTGCGATAGAATGTAATGTCTGATATTAAATAAGATTTACGACAGCTGAGATCCACTTGGGTTCAGAGGCCTTGTCCCCAGGCCCCTAGACCTGGCCCAAAGTGCCCACACTCTAGTAAATAAATCAGCCATAACAACAAGACTGTGGGGATTCAATTTAGTTCACGACCACTGAGCTGTTGTGGGCTATTTCCACGTCAGGAGAGTAAGGAAGACAGCGTGAGAGAAATTGTGAACGAATGTCTGTTAGATTGAGAGAGAGATGAGAGCGGAGCAGAGAGAGTCTGTGAAACGCTCTCTTTGTTTGACATCCAAAATGAATTAGATAGACAGCTTTGTCAGGCTGCGGGAGTCGATAATTAGTTTTAGGTTGTTCAATTCACTGTACGTTTGTAAGACTTATGAAATGTCTTAGGCCATGTGCCAATGTGCAAGGTGTGATCAAACCTATCCAGACACCTGCATCTTGCTATTCAGAAGAAATGCTTTTTCATTTAAACCATCATACAGTGAATCCCTTCCTACAGTGGTTCCCAACCCTGGTCCTCAGGGAATGGCTGGATGTTTGTCATGTTTCCCTGCTGCAGCACACCTGATTCAAATGAATGGGTCGTTATCCAGCTCTGCAAAAGCCTGCTGATGACCGTTTCTTTGATTTGGAGCAGGGAAACATCTAGAACATGCAGCACAGGTGTTCCCTAAAGGCCAGAGTTGGGAACCACTGCCTTACTGTACATCTAACATCTCTTTAATGGCTCACAGTAGCTAACTACATTTGGTATGTACAGTACCTTAGTTGGCCAGGTTTTTCATGTTGTACAACTTACCAACTATTTATATCACTCATGGTTAGATAGGCTGGTCTTAAAGTTGTTGAGCTTTATGAACTTGCAGTCAATCCCCTGCTCTCAAGCTGGTCTGTACTGGATTCATCCACACCCATTTATACATGTATGTTAGATCTGTTGAACAACCAGACTTTCTATATCACTGACAAGAGATTTCAGTTTGCACAGTAAATATGCAAAACAGTCTCATCAGCATTGCCAGCAACAAAATCTATTCACTGGGCGCAAGTCTAATAAGCAATGATTGATTCAGCAGTATTGTGCGGATTAGAGCTGCAAATACCTCATGTTTATACATGAGACATGAATATAACTCATATGAGCAAAGATTGGCCTTAATTAAAGGTTCCCTCTCCTCTGCTTTTGTCTGATTGTGGTGGCACAGCCTCAGACATTGTTGAAGTTCCTAGCGAACTGGGGATTGCACTTCGTTTTATCTGAAATTGTGTAATCTTTCATTGCTGGCAGAATGAATTTGTCATTGATGCTACAGTTCTTGTTTAGTTGACTAGACACCATATGTGGCAGTGCTGCGTAGCAACATTTATTTCTGACACTGACAACAGACAGATAAGGCAAACATATCTGCGTTCGCTCCAATATATTGGTAATCACCCCTTGACATATCAGAACAGCTCAATCCCACCAGCCATCTGTGTATTTCCTGCATTAATGCTATTTGTGCCTTTGAGCTAATCAACACTAATCAGCGCTTAACATTGCCGCTCGCAATCACAGGTGTGGCCTCCACATACACATCAACGTTTCTGTGTTCTAGTAAATGGATAGATTTGTGGATAGCTTAGTCATTCATCAAGATATAGTTCCATGGGGCCAATGTATTATTTGACAGTGACTGACGACATGCAGCAACGAAGGCCCCTGCGTGTCTCGGAACAGTTTAACAGCTCCCACTGCCGTCTCCAATATGGTTAGAAAGGGAAGGACAATAGAATTAAACATGGGTGGGTTCGAGGCAGGCTTTACATCAGAATCCCTCAGACCTGGGCTGGAAAGCCTGATGCAGACAGTTGTTCGTTCAGCCTCATGTCGAGGATTTCCTATCCATCTGCAGCTCCTGCGGGACCCGCTCAAAGGCAGCGTGTCAATAACTGACAGCCTATTTCGGTCAGTCAGCAACAAGAGGCTCTCACGGCCTCCTGAGTAAAAAGAGGACTCAACAGCGTACACCTCTAACTGACAGGCCGGCTCTATAATTACCTGGAGCCCAACCTCTCAAACTGAACGTTTACGAGCAGTGCGAGTGAAGACACTTCCGCCATGTAATTGCTTTTCATAGCGCGAAATGGGTGCAGAGTACTTTTACAACTGTTTTTCTCGACTTTTCTAAAATTGATTACAGTCTATGTAAATGCTTCCGGAAGCCTTGTTATGGCCATGTTATATTCCATGACAATGTTACGGTGCAATTTGTGTCAGTAGGCAATAATTTTCCTGCTTACTCGGGCCCTGGAAAGACCAAGCATATTCAGCGCTCATAACCTTGCGTAGGTCATATCCTTCAAGAAAACAAATGTTTCCAGATAGTGGGATTTTTTTTTCTTATCTGTGTGTGTATGTGCGTGTTTTCAGATTGGCATCTTTTTTTTCCTCTCCTTTCTTTTTTTTGTCAACCCAATAAACTATGATGGGGTTTGAGACATGAGAGCTGTGGAAAGCAGAGCTCTGGTGGGCCTCTGAACCTGGCCACTTGACTCACCTCTAGAGATGGGGATTAGCCTGACACCCTCTGACACACCTGCTGTCAAATGAAAAGAGAACCCCGCTGAAACCTAAGAGATTTCACACGATGTCGAGCCAATACCAGCACTACCAACACAGTTCAACCTCACTCCTCCACCTATCTCAGCCCCTGTATAAAGGGGGGGGGACTGCATAAATCCCCCTGTGATCTGCTAGGTTTGAGGCTGTAGTTTAAAGGACTCTGAGTTCTGGAGCAGCTGTGAAATGAGTATGTCTCTAAGTCAGGTGGTGAATGAGAGCAGTCCTGCGAAGTGGATCTTTTTATAACCCACTTCTACTGCTGTCCATTTCCTTTCACTGAAGGTATCTTGTGAGTGAGGCAGTATTGCTGATGAGAGAAAGAGCTGTCTGCCAACGACTAGCAGCCACAATAGTCAAATTGAGACACAGCCTTATTCTATTACTTTTACTTTGAATCTTGCATCCCATTCCCCTTATTCATCGACTCTGTAATCCTAATTAGTCCTCGCCAAAGAAAAAAAAAACTCCATGGAACACACTCGGAACAGACTTCCTGTCTGCTATTTCGATTCATGATTGCCACAGACTGACTTCAGGATGGTTGAATTAGGTTTGTTTCTGCTTGAAAGGGTCTCGCTCACATCTATTTCTGTTTGAGCTTAATGTCAGGGCCACCGTAGACCACATGGAAAAGGTTATCCATGGTGTTTGAGTGCCCTGCACTGCCGTCAGGCCCTCTGCTCAGTAACAGGGAATTCAGTGACTGGCAGTAGAAAGCAGGTGGAGCATCTAAGAGACAGTGTAAAAATTAACTGCCGTAATGAGGAAATAAGTGACTTACTGGTGACACACTCATTGCCTTCAATAGGGCTCTTATTTACGAGCATCTATCATGAGAGGAACAGCCAACAGTGCGTCTGCCTGAAGTTTATGAAGCATGGATTGTCACTTTCCAATTATCTGTTGCCTTTAATGGCACCAAGTGTCGAAGCACAGAGGAAAGGTGTTTGCAATTGACTGTTTGCGGCAGGGAAAGAATGTGTAATCCAGTTCAAATCAATGCACCTTGTGGCTTAAACGCCTTGTGCCTCCTCTCTACTTGAGAAGGTGTCATTTCCATCTTGCACTCAACTAGGTGGGAGAAAGTAGATGCCATAGTAATTACACTTTAATTGTTAATTTAATGCATTGGTTTGTTTTCCATTTCATCTTTCTATACTTATGTATTCGGACTGATAATGATATTCCTCTCATGTACTTTGGGGTGAAAGTATCAAATGGATTTGGAATCCTACTGTTTATAGATTGTAGTGAGTTATAGTAAAACAAGCAACATGAAAGAGAAAAGGTTTCTTATTTGTGTTTTAATAGGACATTTCTTTCCAAACGTGTTTGAGACTTAGAGACTTTGTTTGTCACAAAGGCAGGACGAGTGGAGAGAATGTATAATTTATACAGATGATGAAGACTTCCCTCTGTGAGGAAACAGCTTGCGGTATCCAATGTCACAACATATCAGTCCTTCACCACATGGGGTGATATAGGGACTGATATTATAAAGCCTTCTTGCTGTGAGAGTAAACAAGGCCCGAATCGTGGTTAAGTCAAGGATTTCCCACTCGCATATGAAATCACTTATATTTTTCTCTGCATGCATCTCCTTTGTTAACTGGGGCCGTGGAACAAAATGTCTGCATGTGTGTTTTCTCAATGATGCAGAGGATGATCAAACTTACATGGAAATTAAAAATCCATTAGGAATCATTCTACCAGTGATATATCGGTTGTCCCACCTCCTTCAGCAAGGTTGTGAGTCAGGAATAAATTCAGCACGTTGTTCCTCTTCATTGTAGCTCTGAGCCTCCTCCTGTGACGGAATTACAATAATTGAATCTCCCATCTTTTTTATATTTTTGAGATCT
Source organism: Plecoglossus altivelis (assembly GCA_036571765.1). Lineage (NCBI taxonomy): Eukaryota > Metazoa > Chordata > Actinopteri > Osmeriformes > Plecoglossidae > Plecoglossus > Plecoglossus altivelis. Next base: position 8,882,582 of record BROE01000008.1, on the reverse strand, counting down.
TGATTGATCTATGAAATGGTACATAGACAAGTATATTTCCATCATATGTGCATTGTTATTAAGTCTGTACGCATATTTGTTTGCGTCCATTTTCCTTGGAAGAGAAAACTAGTTTCTTGACCCGGCCTTGAAAAGTGTTGTGCAGTCATGTATCAAGAAAAGTCAATAGTAGATGTGTACTTACTATAAGCAATGTTGGTTTGCCTTGTACGTCAGAGCACTCTGGGTGTTTGCACCTTCATTTAGCTATGTAACAACAATAGCTGTGGCTGCTGGGGAGTGGAGCTGGCCGATTCAATTTCAGAGGAGCAAAATTGGATTTGATGGTGGGACATAATAGCTTTCATGGGCTTTTACAGCGCTGAATGGCTAAGACGGAGCATCTCTGATGAGATTGAGCTCTAATTTTGGGACAAATCCCAGGGGTTGGTGTGGTCACAAACGCCCTGTTCTTTATTGTTCTAGCCTCGGGTGGGATCTAAAGACCCTTTCATGACCTGGAGAGCATATTGGGGTGTTGGTGGGGGTGGGTGGAAGGCTGGGGACTTCAACTACATCAAACAAATTACTCTAGATTTAGCTTGAACACAATTCCCGTCTGCAATAGCTGCCTGTCAGATCAATGTTTTCCCCACCTCTGTTCGATCGATCAGGCAGTGCTATAAACAATAGTAGCAAACCTTGCCAGGTGTTTGCCGTACTGAATGAAAGAAATAACCTGGCTTGAATCGTGCACCAGCACAAGGAGAGTTGGCGGAAACACAAAGCCTGTTTTTTGTGTGAATGAAGATGCGGCTTGAGGCAGAGATAAGATGTATTCAACTGTCACAATTCTTGTAATCAGTCTTCTGCCACCATGCTTGGTCTGCTTTGATTTAATTTCTCTTCAAATTGCTCAGAAGAGACTGATTTTGACTAGAGTGGATAATAATAGCTGAAATCGTTTTGCAGGGATTCTCCCTTCTCTACCATGTTAACTTAAGATGAATGGGAAACACAAACATTGTCTATGGGGAAATCACATATTTCAAATCTGGCAGTGAAGAAAATGTCTAACTTGCTGCCAGGGAGCAAAATCCATCCCTGTGTAAATACATATTGGGCTGGTCTCTTCCCTTACATGCTAATATCCATGTACAAAACATTGTCAACTCCAGGTTGTTAGTGTCTTCTGACTCTAAGTATGTGTCGATCTTTCAGGATCCACTGGAGACGGTGGGCCAGATAACTCGCCGTCCGTGCAAGGAACCCTCCCCTACTTCCTCCAGGAACCCGAGGACGCCTACATCGTGAAGAGCAACCCCATCAAGCTGCGCTGCCGGGCAGTGCCAGCCTTGCAGATCTTCTTCAAGTGCAACGGCGAATGGGTTCATCAAAATGAGCACGCGTCCCAGGAGTACATGGATCAGAACACCGGTACAATGAAACCTCCATTCTATTTTGTCCAACCCCATGAAATAATGGCGCTGTTTCTTTTTTTTAACCTTTGTGTTGCCTTCGAGTCATTGCTATTCACTTTTTGTGCAGCACCAGGGTTAAAATATTTTGTTTCATGTGGTTTATCAAAATACTGTTAAGCTCATTCAAGTTAGGGTAATAGTGTGATGAGAATGCAGATTGTAGATTGTGTTTATTTGTTGCAAGCAGTTTGTTCAAGTCCTCGACTCGGGCTTGTGTCGCGTGTGTCGTTCTGAATGATGCAAACAAGATGGTGAGCTCGTCCCAATTAAGCTCCATCAGGTGTTATCGGAAGAAGGTGCTGACAGGTTGTGTTGATTAGAGTAGCACTTCCTGAAGGGGTTTCTGGAGAGAGGAAAAATCCCCCAACCTGTTGTGACACCTCGCCTGAAATGGGCACTGATTAGTGGCTGTGAAAGAGAAGGCTTTCTTGTATTCATGAAGGGCCCTCTGCAGGAAAGGCTGTTTAATTGCTTCTGGAAGTTCATTATTGTGTGATTGCTGTGCTGTGAAATTGTTGTGGGGTTTGATAATGGGGGGGGGGAAGGAAGTCAGAAACTTTGATTATTTGTGCTCTCTGTGAGTGGGAAAGTATGAAGGAAAGTTCATGATTTGCTTTGGTGAGCTCTCTTTCTGCCACATCAACATCCTGCTTGTTGCAAGAAAGGGGCCAATCAATTGATTTAACATGAGACCATCATCCATTTGTCTGGCAGAAACAATAATGAAGATAAAAATCTGTTTATATATTGGTATGGAAAATTGATGATCATGATGGAGCTGCTTTTACAAAAAAATTGTAGAAGAATATGCAATGTAGAAAAATGATACAGTATATTTGCAGCACTGTAGCCAGTCACATCCTTTGAGTATGGTACGGCACGGTGCAAGTACTTCAAGCTAATGCTTTGGAGAAATGTTTGGTAATGGTGTAACCTCTTAATCAGGAAGTCCAGATGCCAATCTGAAGACATGCTGAGATGGGGCATCGGCCACAACTATAATCATAACCCAAGTCATTTTCGAGCACCCGTTTCTTTTTTTCTTCTCCCGAAAGTCATTGTAGCATTTCTCAATTAGATGTGGATGGGATCATTGGAGAGGCCAAGTGTGGTGTTGATCTTGTTGACTTAATGATCTGAGGCCTAGTTTGTATTCATTTGATTGTTTCTGTTCAGTAGACTTCGTCAGCTAATCAGCATTCTCAAGTGAGTCACAGGCTGCACATAGAGCGAACTCTCTCCAGATGGGTCTTCCACCCCCTATGCAGTGCTTAACCCAACACATTATCCCCACTCTCTGCAATGGCATGCATTGTAACTGCCAGGGGAAATGGGGCAAACTATTTTTTTTTCTTTACTTTACTTTTCCCTTAACTAAAACTTTGAGACAAAACAATTACCTTTTCTGCCATTGCCACACTACCACCTGTGGTGCTGCCTCCTGTGGCTGTAAAATCACTTCTCTATCCAAGAGCCCAAGTGGATTTACAATTAAAATAGCCTGAGCGTATCCTCACCTACACCCTGCTGAAGAGCTCGCGTTGCGTCAGCCTTTAAACTCATAACTGCTGATAACGGCCTGCTTAGCGTGCCTTTGTCCCCCAGCCCAGTAATGGACAGCAGATTTGTGAATTAGTTTAGGCTAATCGCTGCAACAGATCAGGGAAGAATTGGATGTTATCGATTAGGACATAGGGCCCTTATTGCCAGAAAGAGCATGTGATAACATCTCTTATTTGCCAACCAGGCAGATGAATCACAAACACAGATAAGCGCTACAATGCCCTTGAGCTCCACAGAAAATGGATGGGGGACTGTGTTTTGAGTGCAACTTACTGTAGAACGAAAAAGGCTAGGGGTGAAGAGGCCAGACTCTGTCATTAGTCTGGTTTTGGAGGCATTTTATATGCCAATGAGTGAGGAAATGTAGGTAAACTTCACACAAAAAAAGATGTAACTTTGAAACACATTCAAGAGACGGCACCGTGAAGGCAATGTTGTTTTTGTAATATGAAACAGATCAATGTTGCTATATTATTTTAGCCGTCTGTATCGATACGTCAGGAATTAAGGAGATGCCTCATTGAAAATGCAGACCTGGTTGGCGTTTCAGCACACGCGGCGAGCTCATTAGGAAGAACGGCAGCCAGATGTGCCGATGCCTCTGGGATCAGGAAGGATCTTGTCTACCTGTCAGGGATAGATTTTCTGATGGGGTCAATATGCATACATAATTGAACAGCTGAGAGATGACTGGCTTAGAGCCGTGTCAATAGTTGGCTTCGACTACCTCTCAGCAGGAACGCGTGCAGAAGGAGAAGGAGGTTTATTGAGAATCTTTGTCTCCTCTCTCATATTAGTCCTCACAGCACACCCCCAACACCAACATTTTAGCCAGAACCGTACCGCCTCTGTAAATTCTCTGCAGGATTTGTCTCCGGATCCGGAACAGATTGATCCCATGGGTTTTTGGTGAAAAAAAACTGGTCGCCTCCCCCCCATATGTCCGATAGCGGTGAACCGTCAGTCATCTCCCTGGTTTCGAGACATGACTAGATCTGTGGGGAACAGTGACTATTCCCTAATGGTAATTACTGAGACCAACCTGTTTATGTGTCAAGAAGAAACTGCTACTCTTGGTTTGCTCTGAGAACATGGCTTCAGGAAGTCTTTCATTGTATTTGGTAGCAATCTGTTGCTCCCAGCCTCCCTTTAGGTGATTTTAATTAAGCTACTGAAGATAAATATCCTTGTCTCAAAACAGAATTTGGCTATTTTGTCTCCAGAATCACAAACAAACAATTCCCACAAAGCCCACAAATTCTGTTAAGACCCGATTCATATGGGCTTCAGGAAACGTCAATGACCTTTTTTGTTGCGTCTGTGCTCTGTGAATGTTATCGTTGGCTAGCAGTGAGCTGACAGTGCTCTCGCATGGAAGCTAAAATGGAGACTGGTGGATCTAGGCAGACCCGAAGCTCCTATAGAGGGGGCGTAGGGAGGCCTGTGTGGGGCAGATAAACAATCCTGCTTCTCTTACCTGCCAACAGACCCAGCCGAGGAAATGCCTGCACACGACAGGCCAGTGACACCCCAGTCCCCTACACCACCCTTCCCCGACAGGCCACAACCTATCCTCCCTCTCAATCCACTCCCATATATATTTGCTTTGCCACTATGCTTTTGCCAGTCTGTAATGGGGCACTAAAGTAAGGATTGATGTTATCTTTGCCCTAGGGTTGCTCTGTGAGTCCGTTAATGGGGTTGTTAACTGAACGTGGACAGACACCAATGCACCTCAGTCCGAATGGTCCAAATCTACTACTCTGTGGGCTCCAGAGGCAAGACATAACTGTGTCTCCGGAGATGGATTTCATTCGGGTTTACTGGGCTGTGCTTGTGGGATGTGCCTCTGCTTTTTATTATTGTGGAAGGAGCTTCCAGGGGTTTTGATGACTTTTTGGGGTTAGATTTTATGCCACACTGCTCAGACAAGGTTTGTGTTTCATCCTTTTTTTTCCTGGCGGGTTATGTGACCAGACTATCACGTGTCTTGCATCTGCAGTACAGTGCAGTTCTTGGAAGAGAGAGCAGCTCAAATCTCATTCCAGAGCCAGTTCGAAGCCTCCCAGTCTGTTGTGGACATTGACTGACTGCTTTGGGAGATCCTTTTTCTAGCGGCCTCGACTGGAATTCTGCAGGGTTAAATGTCTAATGGACTGCAACAATTACAGTTTCTTAAGTCTCTGATGAATGGCGTGCGCAGACCACTGTCGGCTGTGCTACAAGGCTCTGCACATTAACAGGAGAAGCGTTCAGTGCCAGCTTTGCTAGTGCAAATTTGATTTTATTTATTGTCTGTAAGTACACCTATCTGAGAAGCAAGGCCAAAAACGAAATAACTCTACACACTAATGTAACGGTACCTTTTCTGAAATGACAAGAAGTCAGTTATTTTTTTAATTTCAAATCATTTGTTTCCTGTCTCTTTAAAAGAAACAGTTCTTTCCTCACTTCAAAAAGTATATTCCCTTTTCATCAACATTAAACTGGACAGCTCCTTTTTATTTTTTAAAGAAAAGGTGTCTCTTATTGCAGTGTTAGGAAGTCTGCATCAGGCCTAATGGAGGCTAGAGATAAAAGCCTCATTCTGATGTGCCTGATATCGAAGGGAATAAAAAAGGCAGCAATGTGACATTTATTCCCCTACAGCACAGAATAAAATCATGTAATGGAATATTTTGTACAGCCTAGATGTGCGTGTGTTTTTGTGTTTGTTCCTCTAGTTTGTGGGCAGGCAATAAAAATATTTGATTTGGATATACTTTTAAAATTAAGTGCTTAAGTATGTCTGTTATTGAGGTGGATGGGGCCTATTCAAAGCAATAGGCCCCTAGCAATAGGTATGATCATTCTTGCTCCTGATGTTCAGGAGAGCTGTGCCACAGGTAGAGGGTGTGAAGAAAATGAGAGTTTGATGAACTATGACATTCATGTGTTACAGGAATGCTGTGTCCATCTTAAGATAAGAGCCAAGTGTCGTGTCGCCTGTGACACCTAAAGTGTTTGCATTTACTATGGCTGTCACTTTGCATGGTGTGATGGCTGATACACACACACACACAGACTTTCTCACACTCGCTCCCCCACACACTTGCACACACACTCACTGACCTCAGTGGCTCAACTCCAGCAGTAGCCACAGTACCCTTGATAAAATGAATGAAAGAATTGTACTGGAGGAGACATCAAGGTCAAGTATCTCATTATGGACATTCAAAGTTCTCTGTTTCCCTGGTTTTCTTTTTCCATGTCAGATCAGGGGCCAGGCCCCCTGTGCCCCCCCCCCTTGTGTCAGAGCGTGTAACAGGAAGTGGAGACAGGGCTTCCTGTTGAGGTGTTGACAGAGGCCTGCGAGGAGCCTCTCCCAGAACCAGGAGGATGTGTTAACAGTAAAACCAGAAAGCATCCGTCGAGTTATCAGCAGGCAAGCGACAGCCGGACACTTCAGAGGACTCCTGAGTGGCCCGGCAGACGACAGAGGGCCTGTTCAGGAGAAAGGAAGGGCTTTTTATCAGGGAGAAAGCCAAGACAAGTGTTACTAGTAGTCATCAGTAGCTGATGGGAGTGCTTTGAAACATTCAAAGAGAAAGGTAGCAATACAATTGGGAAAATGAACTTATTTGCATTGGATCTAAGTCATTATTTAATCTTATATTTCTAATGCAGTGGAATGTTCTCTCCTAAAAGTAAATGATGGAAAATAAAGGACATTAAATAAAATGAATATTAAATCAGTATCTTGTTGTAGTTATATACATAGCAATACAAATGGTTGTATTGGAGAGATGAAGGCTGAGAGCTAGAGGTCTCTTCCCAGATAGTGATGAATCTGATTCTGGCAGGAAGTGGAGCAGGCCAGGAACATTTGTTGGTTAACGGATCAAACTCCCCCTTGTGTCCCCCTCTTATGGTCCCACTTCTGTCCAACTCGATAAGATTTCCTGTGGTAAGGCAACAGATCAGAGCCATCGGGGAGAGCAGATTAGTGGAGCTTTGGCACTTCCAACGAAGCTCACAGGGCTACCAACCTCTTTAATTCACCCTTGTTGTTTTTGCCACTTCCAGACTGTAACCTCCCCTCCTCGCAATTCTGCCTTCGTGAGTGCCTCATCACGTGACTTGGACTACTTTAACGGGTTTCGGAAAGGCTCGCATAGTCGGAAAGGTTGAGCTTAGTCGAGGAATCAGGACGTTTTGTTTAATATGCCCTGTCAACAGTGTTCTGCCTATGAACAAATAGAGGTGGCAGATGATAAAGTGGCAGTCTCAGCCTGTCTCCGAGGCACACCACCTGTCATGGGTGGTTAGCAGTCAAGAAAATGGGCCATTCTGCTGGGAGATGTCAACAGGACCATCCTGCATTAGCATATTAGTCACACATTTTTGGGGGGGCAGATTATATGCAGTCATTAGTCATGATTTTCTTTGCTGTCTCCCCACTAGATGTACCCACCCATACACACAAACCTTGTCAGATGCCATTTATATACAAGGACATAATGAATTATGTTCGTGTCACTCTCCATTTTATGAATTGTGAAGTCTAGGCTGATATCAGATTTTTTATGTACCACCTTAGCCGGGCTTGGGAGATTATCCTTAAACAATCCAATCAACATTGGCTGTTTGTCTTTTAATGACTCGATTATATTCCGGTTGAAAATGAAAATAAGCTACTTTCATTCTTTTCTGACCTCTCAGAATTTTAAATGTAAATACCTTTTTGATATTCTTGTATACAGTCACAGGTCTATGGCAATAGCACCCTAACACGCTTGAATAGACTTTGTTCTGCACTGTTGGTTAGGAAGGCTTTCTTATTCCTTACTACTCCAGGATCAACAGCTGTTACACAGCTTCAGCTGAGCTCGCACTATAATTGGCATTATTCCAAACTCTGCGAGTGTTCTACAAACTGTGCGGCCAGTGTGTGCTTTCTGACTTGCAGAGAGCATGTCAGATAAGAGTGTTATTTATCCATGTGTGCAGGAGAGCCATAACAGTGTGGGGTGATGAAAGGGACCCGATCGCTCCTTTTTTTCTGTCCCAAGCACATCGCATCTTTCCTTTAATCCAGCTACGGGAAGCCTGCAGGCTAAAAAGGCGCCACAGAGCCGCAAGAATAAACACATGACAGGTCCTAAGCCGATGACTCAGATTAAAAAAGAAGCTTTATACCAATCCAAAAACTACGTGACAGGTCTGCAGAAATTCTGTGTGTGTGTGTGGGCACTAGGAGGATTTTGATAGAAGTCCATTTCGCTCAGACACGCTTTAATGAGCTTCTTCTAAAAATGCGCTGCTAGCAAGTGTGCTGGTTCATTGTTGCGTGATATGACAGGGCTGCAACGCAGTGGATGTGACATGTGCCATTGAAACAGGTCTGCGGCGATGCTTGTCACAGGCTGAGCCCAGATTATTAGGGAGATACAGTTGGAGGCGACGTTGTTTATCTTGTTAGCGGAACTGGGCACAGAAACACACACACACGCCGTGTATATTATTCCTTCAGAGAGAAGGAGACCATTCCATCACTGATACACTGTCGGCATCCAGCAGACTGCATGGGAAGTTTAGAATGACTCCAGGCTCAACCTGATTACAACAATATATCAATGCCCTTGAAAAATCTATCATTCCCTAACAAAGGACTGCACACATCGCAGTACACCGCAGAGAACATCTAAGAGACCTTTTAGTCATAACGCCTTGCCATGCTTCAAGAGGTTGTGCTTAGCTCATCAGGGGTTTGGCCCTACTTTGACCCAGTTCTCCATCCTCCTTCCCTCCAGGGTTGAAGGTCCGGGAGGTGATGATCAACGTGTCCAGGCAGCAGGTGGAGGACTTCCACGGCCCGGAAGACTACTGGTGCCTGTGTGTGGCCTGGAGCCACCTGGGGACCTCCAAGAGCCGCAAGGCCACCGTGCGCATCGCCTGTGAGTAGGGCCAGCTAACAGTTGTTAGCGGACGGCAACGCCCACCGTCACGCCGATCAGCTGGTGCAGCACCAGAAAGCACAGGAAAGTCTGATCGCGATCATTTCCCTCGCATGTACTTCCCGCTAATCCCAACAGCCTAGCGGTAAACAAGCGGTAAACTCACCTCAAATGCAACCCGCTTTCATGAATCCTGCTGCTAACCCAGGGCTTGGCTGAATGGACGGAGAGCGGCAAGCCTGGAGAGGGATTGCTGACCGCAGGGGGGGAGTCGGGCCTGGCCGACCTGTCCGCCCTAGGAACTGACTGCTGGCTGTTCTCTTTCCAAACAGACCTCAGGAAGAACTTTGAGCAGGACCCCCAGGGGAAGGAGGTGCCAATCAAAGGGATGATCGTTCTGCACTGCCGCCCCCCAGAGGGAGTGCCCGTGGCAGAGGTAAAACCTGCACCCCACGTCTCCCCCCTGCCGCCCTCCCTAGTCCCTAACAGGTTGAGAGCAAGATAGCTTTCTGTGGAGGATACTCTTCTCCTATACTACTCTACAGTATATAGAGCTTTTACCGTATATGTACTTTGCGCCCTTAACAATTTGACCTTAGCTGTGTTTGGCTTAACATTAATAATGAAGCTTGCAAGCTCGCAAATCAATAAGAGCAAATTCGTGCTATATTGATCATCAGTGCGGATACCTTCTTACTGAGATAGTATGTGTCTTAAAGCAAATTTTTGGACGACCCCTGGGTTGTAAATGATTCCGCTTGAAGATGGAGCTGGGTCCGTTGGAGGGCTCTGAAATTCATAATGGGAACATAACAGGGTGTTAAATACAGGGAAACACACCACAACTTGCAGTGTAGTCTTTTGTCAACACAAATGAGCCCAGGCAGCAGAGATGTAGTGAATAATGTAAGGCGCCAGGCAAGCATCTGCTACCCAGTCAATTCCAAAGCACCTTCTCCATACAATATTGAAATTGTAGCTGCAAGTTGAGGTGTTGGTGGTGGTGATGGTGATGATGATGACGATGGTGGAGGCGATATGTGTTTGGGTATTTCTCCAAGCCCGGTTTCAGCAAATGAGCAGGATGCATGCGAACCCTCATAGCTGATGGTTGGTGGTTGTGGAGTTGGTGGTTTTGATGTGCAGTAAACATTTCTCAGAGGGAATGCATTCAGAGATTTTACCCCCCTCTCCCCTCCATCAGCAATGATGTTGTGGCATGCTAACGAGGCTTGAATTGCTCCGAATTGGATCAATTTTGCGCTGCAGCGCCTGTGAGGCGTTCTAGAAGCCGAAGTGTGGCACTCCTGGAGCGATTCTTCTCGTTTGCAAACAGTTTGCTTGAGAAAAGTAAGGCTGTGGGAGAAATGCTGATAATTATTTTTTTAATCACCTCACCGGAACCTTTTATTTGGCTTTTGTGGAAAATGCATATCTGCATGTGTGCAAATATGTGGCATCAGAGCAAACCAGTAATCGTCTTAATAAGATGTTTTTTGTTGATTAACTGCAGCAAACCTACTGCTGACAAAAGTAAAGGTTAGAAGAAAGGGAGATCATTCGATCTATCTGGCATGGTAACATTACACTGATCTATCTACACAGACTTACAAAACTATTCACAATCTATTGTACAGATTCTAGCAAGTGTGACCCCAGGTTAAAAGTTTGAAGAACCCTTACAGAATGAGTTACATTCTAAGTGTGAATTTAACAGCCAGGAATAAAAAAAACTAAGCACAAGTCATTCCCCAGTGAAAGGCCTAGGAATCCACCAAAAGAAGAAGACCTTGAACACATCTGGCATATAAACATCTTTATTGAAGTTTGTTTGCAATGTTTTTTTTTTGCCCTGTCGTTTTGTTCGGGTCAAAGTTCGGCCATAAAGCCATCTTACACTCAAATAATACCTAAGTGTGCGACAGTTTATACAGTTCCGCCCTACCGCACTCCTCCTGAGCAACTTCCTCGCTCGCCGCCTGCGATTTCCTCCCAGGTCAGAGCAAATCTCCCAGAGAGCAGATGATGAGCTTCATCATTGAGCCATGCAATTACACTCCCCAGCCTGGCTCAGAGCAAGAAGCTCCCCCTATTTATTTCCCCAAGATAAGACGGAATCTGGGTGGAATAGTAATGTGCTGACAAATAGCTCAGGGGTGGGAGGGTTGTGGGGGAGGTGGCATTTGGAAAGCGACAGGGAGGCGGCCGGGGCGACACGAACCCGCTTTGTGTCCCCGTATCTTTTTGGATTAACCTCCTGAGTGGGGTGATGCAAAGCGAGGTGGGAAGTGGCTCCTGTCACAGCACAGCGCATAAGGCTCTCCTCCTGATATCAACACCCCGAAGCATGCAGAGTTCAAAGCCTCTTGATTTAACCATTTGCACGCGTGTGCGTGTGGGTGGGAGCGGGGTCATGCGTGTGCTTGTAGGACAAAGCTTCGGCTCTAAGTTTGTGAAACTCAACAGGTAGCCTTTTCGCCTGTTTCCAGTCCCAGGAGATTGCCACAGGGACCTGTGGTCTTATAAAAAATTAAATGTCCTGATGAGGTGTACAGCAATTAAAAAAATACTTCCTTCCCTCACGCCAATTGTGCCACTGGCAGTTTGAGTTGCCTCTGCTCTGCTGGCTAAAGGGGGTTCGCTTCTCACATACGCAACTGCCATCCTTCAGAGACATAGGCTGGACTCAGCATATCTTTGGCTTTCCCAGTATAGCTCTGTCCTGAACTGTGTGAAGAGCATCACCTTGAAAAGACATCGCCCTGGAGAGCAGGGGGAGGGGGTGGATGGAATGGGATGGAGACATAGGCAGAACCTCGCAAGGTTGTTTGGGGAGGTGGGGGGGTGATTGATCCTTATCTCTGTTCCCCTCATAAGTCTTTCTAATGGCAGCTGGTGCAGCCGGATGCTTTGCTTCTCCTCTCTCTAATTGCCCCTCGGCCCACACGTTGCCCGGCAACGGTGTTGTCAGGCCGCGCAGCTCGGGGACTTGGGCTCCTGTCTGGCCGGAAGATCAGAGGAGCTCAAACCCGTAGACCTGGGCTCTGAGGGGGTGACCTTCAGGGCACTTCAGTGGGGCTCGGAATGTGCCCCCCCCCGCATCCCCTTGCATCCCCCCAGCACCCTCCCCGCTCCCACTCAGGCTTGGAAACCCCTCCGTCAAGTCTGACACTGATGACCGTCTCCTAATTGAAACAAATGTGCCAATTAGGCGATTCATTTCTCACATCCTCCGCCACACGTTTGCTGGGCTAATTTGTATTTGTCCCTGTGTGTTTTCCTTCTTCCTCTCTCTCTTTCTCTCTACCTCCCTCTCTCCTTCCATCCCTTTATGCGCTGTGAATCTTTTCATCATTACCCGAAGGCTGTTAGCGGCGACAGCCCCAGAATGTAGAGCAGGTTCCAGCCGCACAAAAGAGAGGCCTGCCTTGTGCCTTGTGTTAATTGCCTCTTTCAACTTGGAAATTTCCCAAGATGAAATGGAAATAAATACATAAAGAGAGAAAACACCCTCATGCCGGTTGCGTCACCCTCTCGGCTCCCATCCAGTGACAGACTGGTTTAATCATGAGAAATTAGACACGGTCCCCATCCTGTCTTTCCTCATCATTCAACGCCGGTTTAATGCTGGTCTCGGATGCCCTCCCTTACTAAAGGGTGTCTTTAATTGTGACGAGGTCTCCGATGTAGACCGTTGGAAGTGAGCAGGAAATCTGGAAAGCTTAGCACTTCCAGTCTCATGTTGTCTCTCTGTAAGTCTGAAGGATACACCTATAGTCAGTCTCTGTAAGGATACACCTACAGTCAGTCTCTGTAAGGATACACCTACAGTCAGCTGGAAACAAGATGGGTCAGGTTATTGGATGGAAAGAAGCTTTCTTAATGAGCAAATGGTGACCGGTAAAACAATCCTCTCAATGTTTCAACTTGTGTATCCTGTGACTGATCAAGCTAAAATGAACCATGTTGAGTGTGTGCGTATGTGTTCAAGGGCTCTCAATGCTTTTAGGACTCCAAACACAATGCATGCATTTACTTTGCAAGGGGGTCAGCAAAACCCCCTTGTAAATCTGTCAGCCAGGCCCATTCTGCCTCAGAGTGACTCCAATTTGCAAAAGCAGCGAGGCAGCTCCTTGTACCCGGGTAAGAGCGGTAAAGCATCACTAAGTTTGTAATTCATAATTCGCTTTTCCTTCCCATGTCTGTTACTGGTAATTGCTAACGGGTGCTCTCCTGACTGCTTAATGCTTTTGGTTACGTGTCATGTAACCGCGTTGAAGTGCAAGGGCGCCGTGGTCAGCGGTCGATGGGTTGGAGGGATGCAGGGGTGTTCCACACTGCTGATCTTGAATGTTTACCACATGGCTGTGGTCGGATGTGAGCTGCTGCGGTTGCTAACGTTTTGAAGCCTGCCCCCCCCCCCTCTGTCTCTCTTTCTCTCTCTGTCCATCTGTTTGTCTGTCTGTCTGTATGTCTGTCTGTCTGCTCCAGGTGGAGTGGTTGAAGAATGAGGAGCCGCTGAGCTCCCTGACAGACGACAACATTGACACCCGAGCCGACCACAACCTCATTGTCAACGAGGCACGCCTGTCCGACTCGGGGAATTACACCTGCCTCGCCAGTAACATTGTGGCGAAGCGTCGTAGCACCACCGCTACTGTGGTGGTGTTTGGTGAGACCATCCCCATTCCCCCCCCCCCCCCCCCGAGCCCCAATGACACACACACACAATGTCTCCTTTCATGCAACATACTATTATGCTTGTTTTGTGTGTGTCCCCACACCACTGATTAAGAGACCTTTCATTGAGCTATACTATTTGTACTTAGCAATGTTCCCCTTTGTTTTCGATGAATGTATTATTTAAAACGGTCAATTTACTGGCTCACATTTAAAATCAATGTGTACTTTATGAAAGGGAATAAGCTACTGTGTCTTAATCTCATTTAAAGGAGTGTTGCTCATTAAATATTCATTCGCCAGAAAGGCCTTGGAGCTATGCGGCTGGCAAGTGCGGGTAGCATTCACAATCATTTAGCCTCCATGCGCTTGCAGACACATCATTGAGCGAGCTGACAAACAAGGCAAAGCAGTCAGGTTGTTTATTTCTCTAAAGGTCTAACGCCGCTCCATCTCCAGCCTGTCCTGCAGCACCTTCTCCCACATGACCAAGCCCTGCCGTTCAGTCTTAGTTACTGGTTTTTCTTTGTCTCGAGTGCTTCGAATATTGAACCAGCAATTAGGAAAAGAGTCGTGGGCATGTGTTTAGTTTAATACACTGCGCTTGATGTGTTCATTCTATTGTGGGCTGTTGTGGCTCTCCTGAGTATGCTTAATCATTAATAACTGGAGATGGCTGCTTGTGTAGTTAACACAGCTGGAGTTCCGAGGGGCCTAATGTGTTCTCATCTCTGTCCCTCTCTCGCCGTCCGTCCCTCTGTCTGTCCCTGTGTGTCTCTCTTTTTTTGTCTCCCCCTTTCTCCCTCCCCCTGCAGTGAATGGAGGATGGTCTCTGTGGACAGAGTGGTCCTCCTGTAACGTACCTTGTGGGCGGGGCGTGCAGAAACGCTCGCGCACCTGCACCAATCCCGCCCCTCTCAACGGGGGGGCGTTCTGCGAGGGCATGTCTGTGCAGAAGATCACGTGTAACGCCCCCTGCCCAGGTCAGGACACTCGCATGCACCCACATGGACACACACACATACATACATACACGTATGCACACACACGCGTATTGGGCATTATTAGTTTCAGCGCCTATGCACAAAGTGCATACCTGACACAAGTGGATAACACGTGGTTGACTATGGCGAGTTTTACAAAGTGTATGAATAAATAGCCTACGACCCCTTTCAATTTGATTGTAATATTTGGTGTACGTGTAAACCGGTGTATTTTGTGTACATTACATTTCATAAGGCGTGCACACAGACATGGGAAATGTGTGCTGCAAAAACATTCATTTCAAAACAACAATCTAAGCCATGCGTTAATAGCGCACATCTAGAAGGTCAAGTGTTTGCATGCTACACGGCGCAAAGGTGCGCACAGCAATATTCAATTATTATTCATAATAATCATTCAATATTAGCAGGAGAGTTCACGTAGGTGTAGGTCTCAAGCCTTTGATTGACCCAGTTATTGTGGCGATCAAGTCTCACACAGAGGTTTGATGTTATTGTGCAGGCGCATTCAGGTGCTACTGTGTGATTCACATGTTAACCTGCAACACGTGTCTCACCTCGATAGACACGTGCTCACACATACGCATGCAGACACAGCTGTTGAACACGATGCTCTTCAGGACAAACACCCATGAAGATCCAGCAATCAGATTTGTCCTATATGCCTGATATTATTATATATATTCCCTGTTGTATTGTGTTGTGTGTGGCGAACGCTTCTCTACGTTAGCTTTTGTCCGCAGACTTGAGGTGCTTCTCAACTTTTTCGGCACAATGTATTTTTTCTGTTGCTGTATTCCTTATTTCTTTCCGCCAGACTTCAGTCAGTCAGTCTGAATAGCTTCTGTTCCAAAGCCAATCACAATAGGAAGAACATCACATTGCAGCGTCGAAGCTATCTCACGCGCAGCACAATATATATGCTCTAACATGGTCAAACCCTAACACTCTGTATTCTCCGCCACAGTATAAACACATCATTTGCATTTAAATTAGCTGCGCAGAAACTGTGAATGACTGCTCACAGAACTCACGGAACATCACAAAAGAAATTGCCTTCCCTGAGCTTGCCGAAACGGATTATGGTCTGTTGCAAAGAGCTGCCAAGAAATGTGCTGGCACCATATGGTCCTCCCAATATTTGTTAAGCTAAGCATGATGAGTTCCCCTTTAGATCAAATGACACACATGACAGAAGGGATCCTGAGCCCAACAATGCGAACCCTCCAGATCCTGTTCTCAGATCCTATTATATGAACAGGACTATGGGTTAATGCACAGCCAGGGCTCTCCAAGATGGGCCGATGTCTCACCTGCTGTGCTGCATGTTCGTGTGTTTGTGCGCGTGCAGTTGACGGAGGCTGGGAGGAGTGGAGCGAGTGGTCGGGGTGCAGCAGCCAGTGTGACAGGCACCGGAGGAGAGCATGCGACGCCCCGGCACCCAGGAACCGGGGCAAGATGTGCGAAGGCGACCGCGAGGCCACGGAAAACTGCACCGGCGGAATGTGCACACGGAGTAAGGCGCCCTGCCCAGGGGCCAAAATGGGGAGGGGGGGGGGGGGGGCTGCTCGTTTGGAGGGAAGCGTTTTGCAGTCACCATTATTCTTTCATCAGCTCCCTCTCCCTCCTTCTCAGGAGCATCGCATAAATCAGTCATTGTTTGGTGTTTCATAACCGATGGGTGCCGAGAAAGATGAATTTCAGTTTTGAAATCCAAACCTTGTCGCACACTCGCTGGCCCTCAGAATGGAGTCAATGATGTATTATGAAGCCGATACTGTTCAATAGAAGCTTGCGCCGAGAAACAGACGGACGAGAAAAGTGTTTATGAGAAGTTATTATCCAGTTACAGTGTTCTCCAAAATTGTAATTCTGGAACGCCTAGATTGTTGTCGGGTAGCCGTTTTTGAAGAATCATTTTTCTTCAATTCAATCAATTTTCTTTCCACTTTGTGACGACGTAAGGAGTCATCATTCCCAATGTTTTTTCAGGCCCATTTGCCAGTCTGCCCTTAGCCAGTCCTTTCGATGTCCCACATCGTTATCAGGCCAGTCTGTTGCCAGACTCAGTGGGCATCACCACATTAGCAGGTTCAGAAAGTCGTCTGGCTAGCTCTCTTTTGGGGCCTCGAGTTTATAATCACCTCTGTCTTTCTCTTTCTCTCGTTCTGTCTCTCTGTCTTTGCAGATCGAACGCTGCTGCGTGACGTAAAACCACAAAGTGAGTTGTGCTTCCTGTATATCAGTATCTGCTCAGCGCATCCTCTAACCACCTGCTGCCGGCTGAGGTGCAAGACAGGAAAGCCAGGGAAACACTCTACAGGGAATAACGTCAGCACTGAATGTACACAGGCTAGAACGTTGCCAAGTCCTAATATCCCTTCACGTAGCGACACGCGCACTCTTTGAATAACTCCTCCCTAAATAATTGAGTAGCTTGCATGCCACGTTATTTGATCTTCGGCACGTTTCTTGAGCGACATGATGTCACGTCTGCACTTTGAAACGAGGCCAGGAGATGGATCAGTAGTGACAAGTGAACATGTGCTACGTTGTGCGTTAATTAATGAAGTGTAATCATTGCAAATGAGCTCGTTTGACCCATCGGGAGCATGTCTTCCTGTTCCCCTGGCGCACACTCTTCCTTCCCCTACATCTCGAGAGCGATTGGCAGGTGCAACCTTGACCACCTCTGATAGTTCACCTAACGAAGATCCATCAGGCTGATGCTAGCTTGAGACTCGACACAAGGCTGGCGTCCTGGTTGCTGCCACCAGGCGCCAACGGTGCAAATAGGCATGACTAGTGGAGGGATACTTTGAAATCATTTGCTACTTCTGGGCAAATTACACCAGTCTGGACCTTTGCTTGTTACTCTGTGGTCCATTTAAGTTCACTTTGTGAGGATGTTCATTAGGTATGTTGTGGATCTACTTGTGGGTCTGAATGTAGGTACAGCCATCACTGCCTGAGTTATGCATTAGCGTGTTAGGTACAGATGCTAAAATGAGCAAGACTCGTGTTTATTCCTATATGTTACGGCTACATAATGAAGCGTGGGCCTCAGCACAAAGATACTCTCAAAATATACAAGGTAGAACTCTACATAAATCATATCATCACATTCTCCACTGCACTCTCATTGCCATTGCCATTCCATAATTTCCCATTCACCATCTGTAGTGTTTTTTGTGGGGAAACATGCATACTTTCTCATTTAGCCTTCTCCCCCTATCAATGAAATGGCTGTATTTGTGTGACAGGCATGGATGGCTCCAATGAGGTGGCGTTGTACTCGGGTCTCGGGGCGGGAGCTGTCGCCGTGGCAGTGCTGCTGGTGGCCTTCATGCTGTACAGGAAGAGCCAGAGGGAGTACGGTGTGGACGTCATCGATTCCTCTGCGCTTTCCGGAGGGTTCCAGTCGTTCAACTTCAAGACCACTCGACAAGGTGAGCACGGCTGCTTTATGGAGACATGGCCCGTGGCACACAAGGCCAAGAGACCGCATATTGTCAAGGACCCCCCCCCCTCCCCCCATCAAGACAGAACCTCCCGGCTGATTGATGGTCTTTGTTAGCGACCACAGCGCACGTCGTCCACACCCGTGCCTGGATTTATGCTCTAGTGAACGCTGAGAGGATCGGTTCTCCTTGTGACGGTGCGGCAGCTCCTTTTGTTATTGCGGGGATCGCAAATCTCCCATTGACAGACAACATTGTCCCGTACTACGACAGACGTCACATTTGACTGTCAGCACACCGAGCACTCCCACTCATACACATATACACCCTTTCCCCTTCAGATATCACCAGGCCTAGCCACTGATGGATAAATGTGAAAAACCTGGATCAGCCAGCATCCATTCGGTTTTCGCTGTGCACGGCTATAACTTCTGCTCATAACAGTGGCTGTGTGAGCCAGCCAGCCAAGCTACGGGTGCTCATACTACTGTCGCTGACACTTTTGGGTTAGCGCAAGTGATAACCACAACAGGGGATGGCAGATCCATCCTAGCTCCCAGTGACAGCACGTTTGGAGGGGGACGACTCATGCTGAGCCCCCCACCCCCCCAAGGTCTGCCAAGTCACTCATGCCCAATACTGGCTAGAGGAGGGGCGGGGGAGATGTGCATTTGTGGGTGTGTGCGTGGAGGTGAGGGGTGGTGTGTGCTTGTGAGGGAATCTGAGGTGTGTCCGCATGCGAAGGGGGGATGGGGGGGACAGTGGGTTGTTGTTGTGGGAGTGTGGTGTGTGTGTGTGGGAGGGGGTAGGTGTGTGTGAGTGTGACAGTATGCCGGGTTACATCCGGCAGGTCATCAATCCTATTTAAGTAGGCCAGCTTTCCCCTGCTGTGCCCTCCACCGACCACATCCCTTTCTCCCACTCCATCAGCACCATACAGGAGCCTGTGAAATATTCTCCCATCCCTCAATCTAAAACCTGTTTATTCATTTATTTTACTAATAAAAAAGTGTTTTGCTGTTTTTGTCCCCTTCCAACACCTTTAACATAAGCCAACAGTAGTATGTGCTATCGAAGACTAGGCAAAGGGAAAAAACAATTTAAACCCCATACATAATAGGGAATCAGTACCTTTTCATGCCTTATAATTGCTTGAAAAAGCACTTAAACGCTCCAGCTAGCTTTGCCTCAGACGCTGTTATGCCGACTGGTGAATGAATGTTTGGACCTGACCCTGCCTCTCTGCATTACGCTTGCCTCTCAGTGATTTTTAATCAGAGGTCCAATTCCAAACCTATCCCTCAAGGTATTCAACCTGGGCTCCATTTCATTAACTTCTCTCAGACCCCCTCGTGAAATTCCATTTTAAGATGCACACTCAAGCGATAATCAGATTATTCTCCACTGGACTGAGAGAGGGAGGCGGGGAAGAAAAAATTGCTGATCAGTTGTCAGGTTGAAGGAGTGAACAATGTCCAGCGAGGTGCAATTTCTACTCGTTAGGCATATGCAGTAGGGTTACCATTAATCAGACCTCTCCAGTGTTTACCATGGGTGTCAAATTGTGTGTAATTGAGAGACATTATTTCACAGTACACTAAAGAGCTTCTAAGATACAGTACATACAAAGTGCAAAACTGGTCAAAAAGAATTGCATATAGTGTTACATGCTATACGTGACATGCCAATCCAGTGTGACAAGCATAGCCTAACGAATAACGAAGCAAACCGTCTAATCCTGACGTAAAAACTAAATCCCACACCCAAATTCCCTGACACAGATCAAGACCCTGTAATTAACGATTTCCCTAAAAATAAAACAACATTAGCCTCCTGCCTTGCGCCCCTCGCCAGGCAACAGCTGGGCAGCAAGGACTGTGTGACTCCTCTGTTATCTTGGCACAGGGATGCCCTGGGGCCCCCGGATGTCTGGATGTGCCAGATAGATGCGGCGCGTCTCCCTGTCTGTTTGGACTGTGCCCGCTAAAATGATGGCTGCGTCCGCAGACCCCCCTTTGTGACTGGCTGGACCCATAGCCAGGTGCTGAAAGCCCCCTTAAACCCAGGACAGTCACCTACACCCCCTCAGTCCCCTCCCACCACTCTAGTCTCCTCTACAAGAGCGACTTGTATGTGAAGGAATGCGACTCAAAACAGATGGATACTTCAAAATCACGCTGCGTGCACTTGGTAATTAAACCTACAGCTGTGGCTCTGAATCACTCCTGGTCTCTGGTTGTCGGGCTAACGCGGGTCGCTCAAAGCTTCGCACCAACCGGTCTGACGTGTGTTTATATCTTTGCGTGACGTGTTCGAAAGCCACTGACACAACCAAATGCAGGAAGTTACTGCTAACACAATAACTGGATTGTGGGATGACTGTGTGGCTGTGTATCTCTCCATCTCTGTAGGCAATCCTCTCCTCCTCAACTCGACGATGCCGCCAGACTTAACAGTGGGCCGGACATACAGCAGTCCAATCTGCTTCCAGGACTCCATAGACAAAGAGCTCTTTGACCCGCTGCCCGACATCAAGGTCAAAGTTCAGAGCTCCTTTATGGTTTCACTAGGTGTGGCAGAGCGCGCCAACGTCCACGCCAAAGGCCTTCCGGAGACCTACCCCAGAGAGCTCGGCCGAGACCAAGGCACGGTGGAGAGGCTCGCCCCCAACGGGCCCTTCAGCGGCGCCAAAGACCAGATGAAGACAACGGGTGTGTTCGGACATCTGGGCGGTCGGCTTGTTGTGCCAAACACAGGTAGGCTTTGTCTACTGCATGTGAACGCATAAAATGTGTACCCGATCAAGAAAACAGCTGGGTGACAATGGGGGGTTGTGAGAAATACTAGTTTATGTGTTGGACTTGAGAGAACAGAAATGCCTTACAGCGATATAAAATCACACGCCACGTTTCAAGAATTC
Organism: Plecoglossus altivelis; assembly: GCA_036571765.1. Lineage (NCBI taxonomy): Eukaryota > Metazoa > Chordata > Actinopteri > Osmeriformes > Plecoglossidae > Plecoglossus > Plecoglossus altivelis. The sequence continues at coordinate 8,861,558 of BROE01000008.1, read as the reverse complement.
TTTTACATTATAAGTACATTATAAGTCTTTAACGTGGATAAATTGCTTGTGTGGGTGTTGCATATACTACTGTAATTAGTGTTCCTTTAAGGGTCAATCAATTTACTGTACAAATGGATGCTTGTCTATCCATAACATTTTTAACACGTTGCTAGGCTTCAGCTCTGTTGTTGCTAAGGAAAGAAGTGTAAAGCGAGCCATTTTCTTCTCTCAACGTGCTCCCCTGCAAAGAGGGGTCATGCTCTTTTCAAAGCTAGGACTCTTAGTGGAGGGACTCGATGAGTTTTCAAGGACTGCCTCGGTTTGTCACAAGGGGGGTCAACAGTCCACGCGAGCTGAAGGCATTGACGTGCCTCTCCTGGGGCCTTTGTTTGTGTAGGGTCCTCTGCCTTCCCAGTGACACTAGGGACACGTTTCGCCCGAGTCTGAGTGGGAGTGTCACCTCGGTCAAGTGGACCACTCTCTCTCCCGGTCTGCACCCCCCTCCCCCCTCTCGTCATTATCGAACCCTCAGCAGACAACCATACGTGCCTCTTCACAGAAGAGTCCAATCACTTGTCATGCCTGTTTTTTTATGCGTCGTTACAGCATGTTGTTTGTGGCCAGACCTAGTCTCATTGTTGGAATATTGTTGTTAATCTGTCGACCATAGTTCTTTGTTTGGGAAATTCACGCTATCTTATGACAGTCAACAATAACACATTCTGGACTTTCTATGCTTTCTTTGTTGCATTGTTTATTTTAGAGCAGATATTCAAAGTGGTAAATGGCTAGGACACTCTGTACTTAGTACTGTTCTGTTGTCTGTGTAAAACACAACTACAAACACACTGTGGGGAGCCAACATATTTTGAAGGATTGAAAAAGTCCATTCAACTGCCCACTTGGACTCAAGCTGCTTACAGGAGGACAGGCTCTCTGTGGCAGGAACATGTCATTCTTATGGACCCTATATGTTTGTTTGTTTGTGTGTGTGTGTGTCTGTGTTTTACCAGGAGTCAGCATGCTTGTGCCCCATGGAGCTATCGCGGAGGACACCTCCTGGGAGATGTACGTGGAGATCATTCAGGGCGAAGACAGGTGAGATCCTCCGTCTTTCCTCGTGAAGCAGGTCGTCCAGACCATCTGGCCGGTCTGCTTGTCCGCCAGTTCTCTCAGATCTCCTGGTCTTCCCCCTCCCTTTTCAGTCCTTCTGCGTAACTTTGACCTGCCGTTTCTGCCCCTACAGACTTTACGTGCATGGTCTAGATCTGTGGATCGATCACAGATTGATTTGGTTTTAGAGTCATATGGGTGCTCTGAATGAAAATACAAAGCAAACTTTAAATTGATTTGATGAAGGAATTTTAGAAGCTTCATGTCACATGTCACAAAAACTAAATTTGAACTAATCACATTTAAGTCATTTACTTTGTTGTACTGCTACAAATGAACATGCTTGGGTGTGTAGCCACACCAACAAAGATATTGTACGTCCATTTTGGGCATACAATATCTTATATATACAAACACAATATTGTGTTTTGCGGCATATAGTCAGTCAGTCCTGAATGCCGGAACAGGACAAACAAAAGTTTCTTGTGTTCAGAGAACAACTCACTCACCCTCTCCATGACCCTCCCCCTTGGCACCCTGCATCCCCCGCACTCCCCACCTCTCTCCCCCCTACCTCACCTGTCTATCCTGGCCTCTCTCTGTTTACTCTGAGCTCACTGACAGAAGGAGCCAGCAAGACCTGTCGTCCATCCTGCCGTCTCCGCAGGGGGTCCCCTAGGTGTCGGAATGAGGGGGGATCATTTTGCACTCTAGCCTTGCGGGCGGTACTCATAGCTTTGATCCCTCCAGTGAAACTGCCAAAGCTCAGCTCAAGTTAACAGACTGACTTTCACAAGGCAAGCACGGCTCTCCCTGGCTTGTTGCCGCTTGACACCTTGTGCACACTGTTGCTGAACTTGTCAACAAAATGTGTATAGGCACAACCTCAGAATGCTACCCTGAAGCCTTTTGTTTGGGATGGATCCTGATGGTCCATACACAGATGCACAAACGGTATAGCCTGAACGGATGCATGGGTTGTATGTCTATTGGCCGTTAGTCTTGATTGTGAATTTTCCTCATGGTCCTTCCCCATGGTCCCCACCACGTGCCCGCCTCCTGGGGGGGTCTGCCAGTTTCCCCCCCTGTGAACTGTTGCGGCTCATTCCTGCCTCACCATGAGAACAAAGAGAGGGAGGAACAGGCTGATCGAAAGGGGGGGGGGATCCTTATTCCTGATCTAAATGTGACTTGACAGATCTCCTTGCAATCTGAATGAAATTTGTCCATTTTCAAACACGGAAATTGGCAGCGATTTTATTTGGTGCGTTAATTGTTTGCTCTTGCGTAGAAACGATGTTTCTGCTTGCTTGTTTCATTTGAGAGTGGTTTTATTTCAGATACCTTGGACAGACATCAAATACTCCATTTCAAGCCTGGGATGTTGGTCCTGTTCCCAGTCAAGCCACGACAATCCCACTCGACTGCTTACTTTTCTGCTCCATATGAGGGAATGTGTTTACTGTGGACATCTCTTCACTCAGGCTTGTCATCCTGAGAAGCTGTCAATCACTGTCTATCCTTCCCAGCCAGAAGGCCCTGCAGAGAATTGGATCTTTTCTTTAGCTGAGCCTAACAATCCTCATCCCACCGACTTTTCCACACCATCATAAAATTCCATTAAAACTCGTTTTGAGGGTGGCTTTTGAAGTCTGTCAAAAGTTCCAGGAAATCCGTTGAAGGCGGTTAGCTTTGGCGGTAGTCTAAGATCTTTGAGTGAGACTCCTGACTGTGGCACGTGTGGGGCGCGTTTGCCTAAAGGTGTAGTGTGATATAAAATTACTTTTTTGAAGATCTCTTTCATATAATTTGCCCTAAAACAATTATCGCTTGAGTTTTAGCTTCCATTAAGGTGGGATGATCTTTGGTTTCCACGCACCGATTCATTGTTTAAGTCCTTGACTGTTTGACCCAAGTGGTTTTGGCCACAGAAACAGGGATTCTCCAACACAATTCTTCCCTAATTTAAGGAAAGTGAAGTTCCTTTATGTTGTGTGTTGCACATTCATAGTTCTAGAAGTTCTCCAACCTGTTTTCTTTTGGCTTCCTGTCTCTCTGCACGTTAGACGGTTTCTCTTTTTATTAGATGTGAACTATTGAACTGATCGCTAACTGTCTGGAACTGCTGGCTGAAAGAGTGCTCACATCAGAGTTCAGAGCACTTCTAATCCAGATGCCGAATCATGCTGCTTTAGAGCCGCTCCTTCTTGCTACAAGAAGGAACAGATAAAGACAAGCTCCTCTGACCTCAGACCTTCATTCACTAACATTCCGCCACATAGGTTCCAACGGGTCCACCTGGGCAGAGACAAAGACATAAGGCAGGCATGAATATTCATGATTAAAACATGCATATCAACTGTGTGGGCTTCAGCAGAACAGTTCGAAGAGACTCCAAATCATCAAGGAACTGCATTTTAATCTGTTGCTATCTTAGTGGGATATTAAGTTGATTAAGATGGTACTTAACTGATTTATTATGTGAATTTCCTGTGGACTGTTTAGCTTTTGGGCATTTAATAGACTTATTTTTAAGGATATTTTATGGTCCAAGAAAATCCTTTGATACATATTGGTCTGAGATACTTCCCCCGGCCAGACGATTTGATGAAAGCTTATATGAAAGATAAACCTTTTAACCTGTACAGAGCCATCATCTCAGATCATATGGCTTTGAAGTTTTAACTGACAACCTACTGCACACATGAGAGGTACTAAGAAACTTTCAGACAAAATGGACTGCACATTGCGTCTAGACTCCAGCACAAACTACCTAGTTTTAATCAGACTCTGAAAAAAACGGAATAGTCATACGTGCGCTTGAGAGAAAGTACTGAAAAATGACAGCTGATGATCCCTCAAGACCCTGTCTTGTTGCCTTAGATTCAGGAACTCTGACTCCCTCGTAGACATAGTCATAATCATTTGGTCAGTCCTATTGTCATCATGCCCCAAAGGGACCGGCCTACCAACGTCCCTATCTGATTGAAGTCGGAGTGACAAGTGGTGGCCTCACTGTGGCCTTCAAAAATACCACAAGAGACTTTTTGCAGACTAACACACATCCGCGGTAAATACTTTTTTCCCCCACATTAATTTTTCCCCTATTTTTTATACCATTGACATTTGAGCATGCACCTGTTAGGAGAAGAAAAACATTGTCAGACAGAGAGTGCTCGAGGACGCCTGTGATCCAGGTCACCAGATATAGGACAGTATGGAGCTGCATTTCAGATTAGCATCCTAACATCCTCTTTGGCACCGCTGCATCGTCTTAAACATTGACAAAAACACAGTGAGACAGGCAGGTGGGGAGAGTACAAGCAAATAAAGGTGAGGCTAATGGACCGAGTTAATGTGTGCATTTATTAAGCCGGCTGTTTCTCTCCCTACCCAATAAACCAATCTGCACAGATCCTAACTCCCACGGGAATGAGTCACTACTCACTTTCAATAAGGCCACCTCGCCTAGTGCCACAGAGGAGGCCTTACAAGGAGACAATAAAAGTTGAGAAGGACAGTTAGAAGCCTGAGGCACATATTTTCTTTCCCTTTTTCTTGTTCTTTGTGTTCCTGGGCCATGGACGAAAGCTACTGAGAAGCCCAGGTAATCTGCTCTTTACCGACTCTCCCTATTATATGTGTGATCAAGCTCTTCTTTGTTGGCTCAGGGATAATCGGAACTCTGTTCTGAGTATTCAAAGGCTCTCCAGCCTTTGGAACCACAAGATATTGACGGTGAGCTACGGCTGCTCAGCTGAGGGGAAAGAATGTTGGCCCTATGTGGTACTGTTGAGAGAAAAGCTACAATGTACGTCAATGGTGTGACATGGCGTTAGATGTCCGTTGAATATTCAGGCTAGCTGGAGACTCTTGTGTATCACACATCAAGTGCACACTTATCATTTAGATGGTCTTGGCTCCTGAGTTTCCAGAGTCTGACTGTTGCTGGAGCACCCTTGAAATAGGTAAGCACACTGGTGGAAGGTGGGAGTCTTACATAAAGTATCTGAAGAGAAGAAACCTTAATGTTTATTGCCAGTTGGAAGGCATGTGAGGCGCTTGAGGGATTGGCCTAATGGAATGGCTGTTGTAACCAGGTATACAGAGAGGAGAGCAAATGCTGTCCATTGGTCATTGGAAATGAACACTGCAGTTTCACGCACACAGACACCGCTGGTCCAGTCTTGAGTCTATCCAGAAGGGTTTAGAAAAGTTGAATCTTCAACAAACAAAAGGGTCCGGTTTTTATAGTCTTTCTCAGTGGAAATATTTTCCAGGCATGTAGCAGCAAAACATCGAGATGTGACACACAAGCAGCTCTTGGCGCAATTTAGCCCTGAAAGTTTTCTGTGCATTTCGTGTCCCTGATCCGTAAAGTGGGCAGTTTTACACTTTCGGACGTGGGCGGAAAACACTTTTTATTCAGCGTAGGACATTTTGACAAATCACAGCTCTCAGATCTACTATGTGTGATGATGGATATGAGCTTAGAGGGGTTTGCTTGGGCGCTTCACGGCGGCACGTTGATCTCAGCTGCCCTTTTCAAACGTGCCATGCAACTCCTCAGGCTGCATGGCAGGAGCTATTTATTGTCGTCCCTCTTTAATGAACACGATCCAATTTGATGGTAAATCGTATTCTGACTTTACGACTCAGCTGCGATTCCAAGGAAGCAAAACACCTGCAGGCTTAGTGAGTGAGTGTGTGTGTGTGTGTGCTGCGTTGAATTTGCATGACAGTCCAGCGCTCTCATTAGATTTTCCTCATTAATTGCTTTCATTTCATGCAGCACCACCACAAGGAGAGATCGAAAGAGCAGAAAAGGACTTCAAGATGATAAACACAGGCTGATGAATATTCAGAGTCATGGAGTGATCATCACCCAAGAGAGTTTTTAACACTTTTTCAGCACATCTAGAACAATGCCATCATTAAGGACAGTCTTACTTATAGATTGAAACAAGGGTGGTCTATTTAATCCATTTAGAATGAGTACATTTCATACTAGGAACTACAGTATGTACTGTACTCCAATACACAAAAACAATGGGAACTTCTAAGGCTATATTTTTGCGTATGAGAAAAGAATGTGAATATATATATAGCTTTTGACAACATGGGCTGCCTGTTTTTTTGTGTGTTACTTTTTTTCAGTGTAAATTCGGAGGAAGGCTGTGAGGTACTGCTGGGACCAGAGGTAACATACGGACCTCCAGGTCTGAACCTTGACAGCCCGCTGGCTATGACCATAGCTCACTGCTGTGACGTGGACCCGGAGAACTGGAACATCCAACTGAGGAGGAAAACAGCTGAAAACAAGTGGGAGGTGAGATGAGCCTTGTCATCTTCTCTCCGAACGGTCGAAACCCGAGCCGTGGGCCGCACCAAATTCGGCGGGAACGGAAACGATTGAGTGCGTGTAACTCGGTCGATCGGAACGCCTTATGCCGCTTCATGGTCTGACATCCTCAGTGACAGAGAGCTTACCCCCGGTTCTTGACATCCAATGACGTGGCTTGTTCGACATGTTCTCCCGTTGTCCGACCTCGGGGCGGAACGGGACCGTTTTAGCCAGCCATAGTTTTTTTCAGCGAGTCCCTTTGTGATGCGTGATGAGTGGAAGCATGTGAAGCTATGGAGGGGCAGAGGTGAGTCTTGGGACTGATCCAGGTTTAAAGTCACAGCGAGGGACAGGTGGTGCGCCTGAGGGGGATAAAGATAGGATGACTGAGGAAGGAAAAGAAACCATTACAGCAATGTGATAGCAGAGAAGATGCACAGTCTGTGTCAGTCCAAGAGGGTAACAACAGGTCACGAGGGCCTGTTAGACAGAGCTGGGATCGATTGTGGGATCTGGAAGGATACGCCACAATGGATATGGACATGAGGCAATCAGGGGAAGAGGAATGGAGTTGGTCTTAATGTTGTCCCTGGGTTGGACGGCCCTGTCTGTCTGCTGAATCAGACTGTCGTTCACTGGTACCCTCGACCTGTCGGATTGTTGTTTTGCAAAGGAAAGGACCATTGTGTAGTTGGATAGTAAAGAAAAGAAAACCAGAAAGGTATTTTTACGAAAAGAATCTTTTATTCATGTCAGTGTGAATACAAATATACATGCAGGCAGCGTTGGAACACATATACACACACACACAATCATGGCAGGGCATTAACAGGAGGCATTCAGTCAGGAGAAGTACACAGCCAAATCAACAGGACCCTGGGGGCCAAATCTAAGTACTCACCCATGTCTTGGTCAGGGACTTGGGGTCAGGAGAGCTGTTCTGTTCTGCACATGTTTATTTTGAGAGCAAACTCCTGTGAGCGTGCAAAGTCCACGTACATTCACATGTTCCACATACATTCTTACTGCTCGTAGTCTTGTTCGCCTTAAGGGTTGAAAAAAAAATTATTATATATACGGTATATATATATATCTTTTAATTGTTCTTCAGTGGGAAAAAGACCAGTCTACCAGCCCATTTTCTCCCAAGTACCATACTTAATCCTCAACCCAGGGACTCCACAAGCACAATCAGTGTCCTCAATTTACATTATTTGTTCCTAAAAATGTGTTTTCGAACTGCAGAAGTGAGAAGAGGAAATAATTAAGAGCGTTCCTTGGCAAGGTTTACAATGGGAGTTCCGACTAAATTCTGTCAAGCCTAACAGGGGTCAGATGAATGAATATTGCAGTATTGCCCCTGGCTGTTATGTGGTGTCAGTGCTTAGATGTGCTTGTTATTTTAGAAAGAGTAGCAAGTGATTTTGCCTCTGCCCCTGAATCCTTCCTGCCCTCAATAATGTTGTTAGAACCGATGAATGTGGGATGCGTGCCCGAGGTAAGGTAATTAAACAAGTCGTTGCGTGCATCCCTGCATCACCTCAGGCAAAAGCACAATGGGCCTTTCTAGCATGCATCTTCATTTCAATTAAATACAGCCTTTTGACCCTTGGGTTTATATAATAACTATTTATCTCCTTTTGTTACTCTCAATATTAGTTTTATTTGAAATGTAGACATGTAACACTACTAATTTGAAACTGTTATCTTCCCGGAGGTCATTCCACCTTCTATAGAAGAAGAAAGAATCATATTTGTGCTGTCAGGTCATTGTTCTGTTTAGCTGTGCTTGGCTTGATGTTTACCTAACCTTTGGGTTTGCTTTTTTGTCTCGGAAACAATTGACAGATTGAATCTCAGATTCTAGCCACTTGTAGTTTATCAAAGGAGTTCGGCAGGAAAACAGACCTGAGGGGAAATTGAATGAATACAAGATGTGTTTGCTGTGAGCTTCACTGACATACAGTATGAATAGACACAGACACCTCTGAGGTATCTGGAAAGTAATTAGCATATCCACCACAGAGCTAAACTTCTGAACATCGTTACCAGCAAGGGCATGGGACTATTAAAAAACAGCCTACCTTTTTATTACATATTTAATGCCACACTGTTCTAGTATTTGAATCGCTATTTTACAGCAGTCACAAGGGTCATGGAAAACTGGCGACCCAGAGAATGCTACACATCTTACCTCTGTATCTTATGTACTCCTTATGGCCATTGGGTTATTTAGGAATTCTTTAGACCTTAGCCGTGCAATACTGTCTGAAACCAGACAAGAGGTCCAACCAACACCTCAGCACACCTGAACAAAAACTCTTTCTGTGCTATGCATCATCATCATTCAACTAATTCGAGTGTGTCTAGCTTCACATTTGAAAAAAACAACAGGAAAACACTTTCCATGTCTGCGTACTCTATTTACTTCTCTCCCCAAGGTTGACCCACATCATTTTCATCAAACAAATTGCCTAGCTATCTTGTCTGCGTGCCAACTCGATATATTTTGTGTGTTTCAGGAAGTGATGTCAGTTGAGGATGAGTCAACATCTTGCTACTGTCTACTTGACTCCACCAGCTGTCACCTGCTTCTGGGACAGCCTGGCTCCTACGCCTTGGTCGGGGAACCTCTAACTGAGGCCGCCGTAAAGAGGCTGAAGTTGGCCGTGTTTGGTGGCGTGGGGGCCAGCGCCATGGACTACAGCCTTAGGGTGTACTGTGTGAATGACACGCCGCACGCTTTTCAGGTAGGATGGAGTAAAGAAGCAGGCAAGGAAGGTTGTTGTTTTCTTATGCCAGACAGATGAGGGAGACACGTTTATGGATAGTTGCAGAGAGAGGTGTGTCTGTCTGGGTGTGCCGGGACAGCGGTCTTACCAGTGAGTGAAGTTACCCTCTGATCAAATATTAGTTGCAGTATTTGACACAGTGGTGTTGCTAACGATTTTCTCAAACCTCTTCGCTGAATGGAGAGACAGGGGAGGATTGGGAGATAGGTGAGGTTACTAAAGGCACAACATTTCTTCAGGTCTCGGTGCTAGCTGCATACCCTTCCGTTCGTTCGTGTTTGAACATTAAGATCAATAGCCCAAGTCATTTCTGCGTCAACGAGCCGCCAGCCAGGATGAAATGAACCAAAACCACCCCGGAGACGCAAGCGTTGAAACAAAACCCAAGCCTAGGAATGTCCTGTCTGTTCTGCTGTAAGAGAACAGCAACAGCCGTCTGCAGCAGCTGGTTTTAAAACGCCTTTTGGATTCAGTTTGTAAACTGCGAGCCTGACGAGCAGATGCCAAGACCCTCTGTACAAACACGATCCCCTTCCCACTCCCGCTTGTGCTCTCCCCTGCTCTGTTTCTCCACCCATCGCTGATGCTGCGTTGGGTCGATACAACGCCTGCAATGAAATTGAGGGTTCATTTGCGGGGTGTGGAGTGTTCCTTGACGTTCAAAAGCGGTTGTTTCTAAGTTTTAATGATGACAACATTTGTTTTGGCAACCTCGGCCTAAGTTTGCGAGGATACAAATCCTCTCTCCAGGTCGAAGATGGAGGCTATGGATAAGGCCTGGTCTTGATGAGACGCAGTTTGAGCATCATTCTGTTCTCTGATACGTGACAGAATTCACCACTGCATTCAGGGTTAGACCTGTACAGAATTCGCAAAAGGACAAAGACGCAGGGTTGTATTTTACTCGCAAAACAGGTGGCCTATTTTTCAGATAGGCTTTTTTTCGTCAAGCATTTCGCTCTCCTGTTTTTGCCGAAAGGTTTTTGTTAGAGCACTTAGAACGTCAAGTCAATACCCCAGCTCACACAAACACGCTTAGTCAGAATCAATCAGTCTGGTCAGGCATTAGTCACCGCTCTGTTCCCTGTCTCTTCCTTTGTGATTTAGATGACAGGGAAAAGACAGGCCAGGCATTGAAACGTCCCACCGGAGCAGAGAACAATGATGACAGATGAATACCTCAGAGCCTGAATCAAAGAGCTCTTTCATCATAGTAAATTCAATTTGGGAGACGGACGTTAGCTGATCCAGTGCATTAAATTGAAACTTCAATCTGTCGCCATGTGGCTTCGACTTTAACGCTAATGAGAAGCAGAGGTCTATAGAGTTGTATTTTATTTCATATTTTATATTAGTTCAAAGAAAGCCTTCATACTCAACGCAGGGTGCCTAGGTTGGCACTTATCTTGCTTTGGGAGTCTGTTTTGGGTGTGAGGGAAGCACAGATCTCTTGAGTTCCCCCCTCTCGTCTTTTCCTCCATAGGGAGTGGTCTCCACCGAGAAGAGGAGAGGTGGTCAGCTCCTTGAAGAGCCCAAGATGTTGCCTTTCAGAGGGAACACCTTCAGCCTCCAGGTGTCGATCCAGGACGTCCCTCAGTTCCTGTGGAGCATTAAACCCTTCACCACCTGTCAGGTACCTCAAATCGTTCGCCTCAGGGAAACGTATTCATTTGAGACGCAGCAACGCAAGAGCAGGAGACTGTTGACTTTGCGGTTACCAAATACCAATCTCGCAGAAGGACGCTTTATTGATAGTTAAACATTTACTGCCGACTTGTGGGTGCACAGCAGCGATAATACACCTCTGTCAACGTTGTCCGCTCACACAGCCAATCTTGTCCTTACAATATAACCAGTTATTACTTGTGCACTCAGAGGTGTGCGCGGTGATGGAACGCCACCCTCACGCGCATATCCTCCCTAATTTATGAGGGCCTTCAGAAGGAGACAACGTCAGTGAACCAGTCCTTTATACGGAGAGCAGGTGGGGAGTAATAGCCACCACCCACAATGTACATCAAGCTGGCTTTCAGCGCTAAAGAGAAGCAGCCTTTCCACGTCCATCAGGTCTGCACTTCTCCATTATCTGCTGCGTCTCTGCATCGTGCCGGATAATCAGAGTCGGAGGAGCGGGAGGTCACATATTCTGTTGACGCAGTCAGCCACAGCACCATTATGAAGGGGCTGACCTGCTACCTCCACCGTGAATCGTTTGCAGGTCACTTTAATATGCAACGATGGAGTGAACGGGCCATTGGAGGTCAAGGACGCCCCCCCTGTCGTACCCGCTGCCACGGAAATTAATTATAGATCAAAGGCAATCATTTTCCCATTCCCCTGCTCCCGGATATCACGTGTAATACTTAGCCTGCGAGCGGCTTCCATTACGAGAATTAAGTGGGATTTAGGCCATATTTGCAATGATCTCCTTTTTTCCTACCCCGCGCCTCTCAAAGACGTATTACCATACATAATGCTGTCTCGGCATAACTTAGCGGGACTTCGAAGGCAGCACCTCCTTGCACAAATTTGACTGCTAAGGATGTGACCCAACGTGAAGGACAGCTGCTGAGTCATTTCATGTAGGGGGATATTAGAAGCCTGGTAGGCTCTCTCTCTCTCTCTATCCCTGCCTGTCTGGGTTTTTACTCTCCTCCGCTCCGCTCCCGGCCTAGGAATTCTCCTTCCCCGAAGTGTGGTACAGCTGCCAGAAGCCCCTTCACTGTGCCTTCTCCCTGGAGAGATACAGCTCTGCCACCACCCAGCTGTCCTGCAAGATCAGCGTGCGGCAGGTCAAGGGTCACGAGCAGATTCTGCAGGTCTACACAGCCGTGGCGGAGGTGAGGGGGAAGGGGTGAGGGGAGGGTGGACTGGAGGGGAGGGTTCTTGGTGGCGGGCGTTTACTTTTGTTCAACCTTTGGCTAACCTCTGGAGGATGTGGCTCCTCTGACAGAATAGTCTGTTCTCCACTGTGTGTCCACTGTTCCTGGTGATGATTTTTCTAGGCTTTGGTGATCATGTTTACATGTTATCCACATTAAACAAACAAATAAAATGACTATATTGAATCCCTCGTGACTCTTTGGCAACACTTGTCTGCTTTGTCCTTCCAGTGTGAAAAGGAGTCCATCCCATTTTTTATGCAGACAGACTGCACCGTCACCTCCCAGACTGGACACAAGGCCTTCAAAATCCCACTGTCCATCCGCCAGAGAATCTGTGCCACCTTTGATACTGCCAACACCAAGGGCAAGGATTGGCAGCTCTTAGCAAAGAAACTGCATTTAGATAGGTGAGTTAAATGTCCATTTTGGCAGTATTCTGCTGACATTGGTCATGGCGCTTTAAAATTATACAAAATGTAATTTCAACAGCGCTGGGAAGAAGACTAATAAGTCCACTGTGTGATTGATCTGTTCTTCGATGTGATTATTATCGACTCAGTGTAGCACCTTATCGTGGGATGTCGTTTCTTTCTGACGTCTCCTGCAGCGTCTGAATCAACTGTATCTACAGAGAGAGCAAAGAGATGTTGTTGATTAGTGGACAACTTCTGCCCTCTGCTGGATCTAAAATTATATCACGCACAAATGACAAATACTGTATACCCACTGTATGCTGATCAACTCTTACTTACACTAATTTACAATTAGAAGTGTATATTATCAATAAATAACAAAATTTGAACTGTAACTAGAAGATACAAGCCTTATGGCGCATCTAAACATACATTTGACTTTCCTGCTACTTGTTCCATGCATCGCAAAATAACTCGGAAACCCTTGAAAGTGATGGTCTCCCCCTCACCTTCCAGGAACCTTCCCTACTTCGCTAAACAGCGTAGCCCCTCCGCTGTGATTCTGAGCCTGTGGGAAGCCCAGCACCAAGACTCGGGGGACCTGGACTCCCTGGCGAGCGCGTTGGAGGAGATCGGGAAGACCCACGCCAGAGGTCCTGTTAAGGCCGAGGAGCAGCACCGACCCGACTCCAATCCCCTCAGACCAGAAAGCCCCGCCACCATTTGTGGCGTAGCTGAGTTTAGCAACCCACAGACCGCTATCAACCCTGTCCCAGAAGGCACTGGCTGAAGAACAGGTGGAAAGATGCAGTGCAATCCCTGGTCACAAATGAAACCCAGCAGGCGACGCATGAATCACATCCGTGTGTGCATGGGTCGCCTGACAGCACCTGTGAGTGCAGTGAGGGGTCCACTGGATGTTGACACGTGGATGTAGAGACGGCTTTGAAATCGAGCAAGGTCTGACGGCGTGGTACCTGGAACTGCTCGCCTCCATTTGAAGAATCCGTCTGGGGATGGACTGTAAATCTATTTTTTTGCTTTTATCTGTTTCACAGGAAGTTGTATGTGGCACATCATTTTCTGCTCGTAGGATCAGTGCAAATCCCTTGTGCACTGTTGAGCCCACTCTGAAGAATGCTTTTACAACAGTGCTACCATCACCCCTCTCCCACCCCCACCCCCAGGGTTTGTCACTTACCACTGCTGTCCTCCCACCCACACACACCCCATTCCCCACTACCCTTATGGTCGATGTCCCTATTTGCATTATTGGTCAAGAATTTTCGATCCCTAAATGGGAGACAAGTCTCTAAATAGGCGACACATTTCAAAGTAGCTTTGTAGTTGATCACAGTTTGAAAGCCAGCGTTCTTTTTTGGGGGGGTCTGTGTTGGCGCCATATTGCAGGAGCAGTACTCCCTCTTCGATCTGTGTAGAAACAGTTGGCTGGTGATGGATAGCTGTTGGTGTCAGGCCGCTAGCCACAGTGTGACAGGTCCGGTTCAGGCTCTTAGAGAGGAGGAAGCTGGAGGACCTGTTAAACATCAATTCCTGGCTCCGCCACGCATGTATCACTGCATCTTATCACCCGAGTTCCACCCATTAACACCTGTCAGAAGGCTGCGTATCTCCCTGCCACACATCGAATTCCAATGGAGCCATGCCACATCACAGCCGCACGGGACAGGACAGGGGATGGAGGAAGTCACAGTACAGAGACTTCAATGGCATGCAGGCCCATGAAACATCCCTGACGAGGGTGTGTTTGAAATGCTAACAAGATACTGAAGTGGCGTACTGCTATGACAAAAAAATGAAAAATAAATACACACACAAAAAATCCTTTTGAAAATCTCCACTCCTGCATCATGTCTGACCCTTTTTTCTTATCTCTGAGTGCAGATCATTAAAGACCGTTAAATATTTGTCTGTTCAAGATAGTCTCTTTTTACAAAGTATTTGTACCTGCTTATTTATTTGCAGTGCTTTCTGTATTGATTCAAATCTGTATGCAATCAACAATTATAGTTCCAGACCAATTTCCAGATTTGATCTAAGTGCTGAGACAATGTTACATTGTGTTGTCCTACTTTAATTTGATTCTGACATCATTGTGTTATCTGTGATCTGAGGGTTCATAAATTCCCATAATGATAATCAAACTGACTCTAGAAGATGCACAAGAGGGACCTTGATTATCTTAAAAAGTTGAGATTGTTTCCATTTAAACTGAATTCTCTGTATTATGAGCAAGATGGAAACCTGTGCTAATGTTATACTAATCAGTGGCTGATGTTGCATCGTAAACATTTGTATGTGGAACGTCATCTTCTGAAAACAGCACTTCAAAATCATTTTGCGAGGGTAAAACTGCCATGTCAATTAATGATGACGCTAGTAAACGTGAATGTTCAGTTAACATATGTGATGTGGACCACCAGGTTTCAAAACCTCAATACGCAACCAACACTTTCACACCTCTCTTATGCTTTGCAGTTAGACTGATAGGCAGAATAGTTTCTTGTCAGACCTCGGGTCATGTGACCGCCAAGTTGGACTGTAGGGTACTCTAAAGCAGCGATCCCAAACCAGTACCAACCGGTATCGGTTCTGGTCCGCAGATCATCTGATACCGGGCCGTACAACAGTTATTCATAATTTGAGTCTGAACGATCTTTTTTTTAATTTTATGACAGGATGTTACATCTTAGTCACGTGAATGCTAAAATTGATTCCACAAGCTAGCTGAGAAACAGTGAGATTTCTTTGCGAAGGGAATAAGGTCATGTAGTTGGTGCAATGATAACGAGATCGCTGGGGGGGGGGGGGGGGAAGTCGCATACGAACACAGTACACAGTGTATTTACGTTTTTATTATAATTCACAATATACCACCATTTTTATGCTGGTTGTATCATTTTATTTTCTTGTATTTATCCGCCACACCTTAAAGGCCGATCCGTGAAAATTATGTCTGACATTTTAACAGGTCTTTTGCGCTTAAAACGTTGGGGATCGCTGCTCTAAAGTCTACCCTGACGACTATCAGTCTAGCTCATTTTAGTGTCGCGCATGGCCTTCTGTTTCATATCACTATTCTTGTGCCTTGTTTAACTACTGTAATTGATGAATGTTGTTAAGTACAGATGGGGCTGGGGAAAAAAGAGAAACACACTAAATCATACAAACATGCATTTAAAAAAAGTATTAGTTCAATAAATATTTAAGATTATAATACTGAATAGGCTGCAGAGCTTTTCTAGTGCTAAACATATGTTTAGTAATGCAAGAGCAGCTTTGTGGTAATATTGTATCTATAACTATGGACATTTTGGATGTTTTCTGTACAGTAGAATTTGCAAAATGTATATGCAGCCTTTTGGAAATAAATGTACAGTTAAAACATGGTCCAGTTTGAGTGCTTTTAAATATAGCTTGTGCCAAATCAAATGTAATTGCACATGTAGATCTTCTTAGACAATACCTACCCATGACTTTTATTGTGAAGTTATTTTGGATCAAAAATTGGTAATAGTCATCTAACTTACATAAAGGCAGCAGCACATTGTCCAACTTAAAACTCTTATCATGAAGAAACGTACGACAAGCTCAGAGCCACTCCTTACAGTTCAACTTCTTATCCTGTGACTCACAAGTTCCTTTCTGACCTTCTACTGTACAGACTGCTTAAAACAGACTCACTGAAGTATAGGCAGTTGTCTACCTTGTGGTCTAAAGTCCACATAGAAACTAGAATACACATTTTACACAGAGGGAAAACAATGGGTTAAGTTTCCTGGCTGATTCATTTTGAAGGTGGACACAGTACTGTTATGTTCATAAAAAATGTAACCCAATTAATATTGGAGTCTCAAACTGTTTTGTGTCCTAATGACATGAGTCTAGCCATCCTTTCCTGTTTGTAACAGTCACCATACGAGGAACTTGATATCTCAGTCCCACAGACAACCGGTCCAAAGATAATGTCAAAACTGGCCCACAAGCTCTGCTACACTAGAAACTATATGAAGTTGATGTGTTGAGTTGGTTGTTATGCCCAATGCCCATTAGCGTTCCTGGTGCAAATGGAAAACGGTCTATTTTTTGGTTAGAGCTATATATTTTGCATATCTATGGAGTAACTGCGAATGTTTGCAAACGTTTCTTATGAGGTAAGCCAAACTGTGAAATGTATTGAATTTCTGTATATGATGTGACTTATTTTCGTAAATATATTTTATTTCTGACATTTTGGCGTAGACTTAGGTCCTCATAGTGACAATCATTCTTGCCTTCACATTTTCCGCTGAGCACCTTGAAGGGGCGTGTCACATGCCGTTCATATCCCGGTGTTTTAGCGAGTCTGGAACAATCTGAATTAAATTGTCGTTCGACGGAGTTCTCCACTTTGAACCTACACCACATCGTTTATAAAATGAGTTTGACGTTCATAAATTGTTGAAGAAAACAAATGGAATAATGAACATTTTGTTCTAATGTTTACACATTTCAGGAAATCATGTGCACCACACATTTTATGGTAAGTGGTTTTCTTTTCCTTTCTAGTAAACTTTGTCGAATGTTGAAGTGTTTCATACCTACCGGGATGTGTTCTGTCAACTTTGAAACGTGTAGTCCACACGTT
The DNA here is from genome assembly GCA_036571765.1 of Plecoglossus altivelis. Taxonomy (NCBI): domain Eukaryota; kingdom Metazoa; phylum Chordata; class Actinopteri; order Osmeriformes; family Plecoglossidae; genus Plecoglossus; species Plecoglossus altivelis. The sequence continues at coordinate 8,844,381 of BROE01000008.1, read as the reverse complement.
TTCTTAATTCAGTTCTACACGTTATTCTTTAACTCAGGCCTCATTTACCATTGTATAATGGCAAACGGTAAATTGGGCGACGTGCTTGCGATTTCACAATATAGCACAGATCTGTGAATACACAAACATTTTCTCTCTGAACGTTTCTTGTGGAAGTGCGAAATTCTTGATGGTTTCTGGTGGTTCATTCAAAGCGGACCCTAGTGATTCCCAAGGTATTTCCTAGATCAGGAGAAATCAGTGTGTGCGACTTTACAGCAGGCCTACCTGTACAATACAAGTTTATTTCGTTCATTAGAAGTTCGAATTAATAAAACAAAAAAGTACAGTAGGAACGGTTTTTTAAAATGAACGTTTTGTGTGCCTCATCATCATGTTGTTAAAGCCGATAAGGCCCTCTCGGAGTTTTGTTATACTGACAGCTGTAAACGAAACCACTTTCAACGAAAACTGACGGGGGCTGTCTCTCACATTTAATGTATTTGACATGTTTTCAGTTGATGCTTTAAATTAAACCCAGGAACTGGCCAACTTTGGCTAAAACTATTTATTCTATGTTTAGAGAAAATCTTCAATGAATATGAAAGCTCTGTTAACTACAATTGATACCCAAACAGCATCTCGGTTATCTTTTTATATTGTTATAAATACGCATGTTCATTCATAATATTTAAATTATAAATAATTCAAGCCATCCATATACATGTATACACACTGAAGTGTAATGATTTTCAGTTAAACAAAGCAAACTTGTCTCATGAAATGGCAGCATGCCCTCTGGCCTGTAGGTAGCGTTCTGTTCTTTTTTAGAAACAAATCTAGGTCAGATAAAGTTTGAGGTAACATAGACAAGGAAATTACTACATTAGTTTGGGCTACATTTGTTTCAATACATTTTAAAAAGTTACATTTGAATCCTTCCAGTTGTTTCTGTGATGTGAAATAATTGATAGACAATTACACCAATGGTAATATTGTGACAGAGCAAGTATTGGGTAATGGCTGGAAACCCCCACCATAATTCCTTTCGGCTGTGTTCGCACAGGTGTGTTGAAATGTAGTGACAGCATCGTAAGATTACTTTACAAGGCTATACCCAACATGCTGTATTTGAGATCCAGTTACCTTGTTTAATCTGGCGTTGATTTGAGTATGCCCTCAAGTTTTTGTAAAAAAAAACGTTCTATTTTTGTTTTGTTTTTTTACTCTTACTGTCCCGCTACCATCTTGTAACGAAAAGAACTGAACGAGAAATCCAACATGCATTTGGAGATGAACCTCATTTTCATGACCTCAGGTTGTCCTCGTAATCCTGGCTTTCAACCTCGCCGTGGCAGCTGACTCTGACTCTGACTCTGAGGAGACGCAAGCGGAAGGTGGCCTCAGGAACCGGCCACGGCGGCACGTTTCCTGCAGTGATCACCAAGAGTACCCTCATGACAACATCTGCTGCCAAACCTGCCCTGCTGGTAAGAGCTTCATGGACTTTTTACCTGCAGCCTACACACCCTAGCATTTGTTGCTTGCCAAAAACATGGCTCCTTTGGTGATGGTGACGCATTGATTCACCCTGTGAAGGGAAAATGAGTCATTTTGTTAAAAAAATAACACATTTTACGGTCATTTCAAGTGAACCCATGTTGGACATTTCCGGCAGGTTCCTATGTCAAATCTGCCTGCACAAGTGCTCATGGGAGAAGCACGTGTGAGAACTGTGACTTCGACACCTACACTGAACATGAAAACGGACTGCCACAGTGTTTGAAATGCACCAAGTGCCGCTCTGGTAATTCTTCAGGCAAAGTGACACAATCCATGGATTTTAAGCCCAGAAAGCTTTGAACCTATTTGACCAGTGCTCTGCTCTGCTCTGTCTGTGTTGTTGTTTCAGACCAGGAGATCGTAGCCAGATGCACTAGCACACGGAACACTGAGTGCCAGTGTAAGTCAGGGCACTTCTGCGCCCCTGACCAGGCTTGTGAACTCTGCAAAAAATGTAAAAAGTAAGTGTCTGAAACGCTTCACAAATTCAGTTATTTAAATTCACAGGACTATTTTCATTATAACTGTATTCACCCATCATGCACTACGTTGACTTTTATTTTCTGAATGACTATTTGATAGAAATTGTTATGATGCTCATACTGTCATGAAATCATTTGGTGCCCACCAAGATGTAAGGACGATGAGGTGAAGGTGAGAAACTGCTCCTCCGTATCCAATACAGAGTGCAAGAGGCGGCCTTCCATTACCAGCAACGTATCAGGTACAATCACAGGTATAACCGACGTCACCTGCCCCTCCATAGCATTGTAGAACGAGTTGTAGACTTGGAAATGGGTAACGCACGGGGCTGTGGCTGTGACTCTTTGCTCTCGTTCCAGCAGTTGCGGTGACAGTCGTACTCCTGGCGATAGCAGCTCCCCTTGCCGCTGTGGTAGTTCGCAGGAGGAAAAAGACGTTCGGCGGAGAGCAAGGTCAGCCAGAAAACGATTCAAAGATGTTACCGCGTCCCATTTTCGGATGAGTTTTCAGTCGATTCTTCAAAGTGCAGATAAGATTCTTGGCAGCCAGAAAGGGCACATCTTAACTTTTAGCACATGCCGCTGCCTGCATACCCACAGGTGGCCTGTGTTTACCAGATCTCCCACTCAGGCTCAATAGCCTCTATCGTTCAGTCTTAGTGAACAGCTTAGCATGTGGTTTTCAGTCATATAGAACAAGACTAAAAGGGGTGATTCAAGACTTTAATTGTCAAGCACATCAATCTATAATTGTGACACGTCTGCATCCTTTCAACAGTAGGGCGTCAAATTCCACATCAATATCACATGCTAATGTACTTTTGGTTGACAGTGTTGTCCTTCTGTTTCAGACTCAGAGTGTCCCAGTGAGATGGATAAGGTTGTGGTGGTAAGACAATCACTTTTTATGCAGATTATTTGATGCTGTACCTCAAGCACACTATGGCTATCAGTCATAAACCTAACCCAAACAAGTGATATAAACTAGGCAATAATTTCATGTTAAGGACAGTTAAACAACTAACATCATTGTAGTTTTGAATTATTTGGGTTAAAGCTGAATCGTTTTCTTCACCTCATCTTCCAGGACAGTGTGTCCAGTTTGTCATCTGAAGAGCTGCAGAATAAGATGAACTGCAAGCTTGATGACTCTCACCTACAGCCCCTCCTGATGCAGGCCCAGGCAGTGGGTCAACAAACCTTAGCCAATAAGGAGGTGGATAACAAACAGGGCAACAGCTTTATGAGCCCCATGCATTCCTCCCTGGCCAGCCTGCCTACGCTGCCCTCAGCCCCCCTCCCAGCATCGTCCCCCTACCCCTCTCCTGCATCCCTGAGTCATCCCAGCGCTAGGGTGAGGGCAGCTTCACTGGCACGCTTAGCACAGCCTCACCTTGTCTGAACAACCTGTCCCTTCCTGCCTCAGTCCCTTCTTTTGCTTCTTTCCTCCTCCTTGTCAACCATCTCCCCTTTATTCCCTCACTGACTTTTCTGTTACTTCATTGTCTCCTAAGGCTGCCTGATATGGAACTGGACTGGTGTAGAACCTAGCTAAGATATGTTTCATTGTCAGGGAAACATGCAAGTCAATGTTTTTTGTTTTGTTTTTTTCCTTTAGAATGATGACTTGCTGCTGAAGAAACTTGTCCCCTTGAATGGTCAGTGCGTCACAATCTCACATGTTCACCTAAAGTTTGATATCTTGTATCCTCCCTCTGCTTAGCGGTGTATTATTTTTGGCATCCATCCAAAACAATGATATTCTCCATTTGAATTTAGGTATCAAGTCACTGACGGATTGCTTCTGCTACTTTGAAGAGCTGGACGTCCATTATCACAACAGGTTCTTCAGGCATATTGGACTCAACGAGAATGCCATTAAGAGCACAGAGAAACTCCAACCTGAAGACAGAGTGCATGAACTACTGGCTGTGTGGAGAGAGAAATTGGGCATTAAGGCCAGCATCAATGACCTCATCATCGCATTACTGCATCTGAATCAGAGGTTATCGGCGGAGAACATTATTGCCAAAGCTATTTCCGGGGGTCATTTCGAATATGAAGCATATCAAACGCAGGATGAGTCACAGTTCTAGGGTAGTTGCGACAGGAAGTGGGTTAATGAGCAACCTGTTTGTCAAGACTGAGGGCCTAGTGCATTGCGGTCTCAGTCAGGAATGTCTGCCTGTCAAATGAGGGAAAACAAACACTTCACCTTAGCACTTGAACTGGGATTGAGGATCACCAGCAACAATGTCGTATGGATTCTCCTATCCTCTTCAACTTAATGACATGGAAGGCTACGCTGGATGTATGCCACCAAGTTACATGCGGTGGTTGTGCTACTGTGATGAACCAAGTTCTCTAACATGTTCTAGAAGCCTGTGTATGTTGTAGGCTTGTGCTACCAATCCAGTTCGCTGTTTGATTGATTTACACCATTTTTCCGTTCAAGCTTTGTACGCTGAGGTCTGTCACACACTGACAAGCATGCCAGTTTTACTGTTCCAGTGTTGCTGTTGAAAGTCGCATGTCTGTACTGAGTATGATTTACGTTTGGGTCATATAAAGTTATTACACTCTTGCAGTACTGAGAAAGGTAGCACCAAAGCAAGGGACTGAGGCTTATCTTGTGGAATGAGGTCATCGGGGAATATCTGTGAGATGAGAAGAAAATGTATTGTAAAAGACATACCGCCACCTGGTGGATGGACATGGTAATTACTTGTTACCTGTTTCGCTATTTAATTAGCTTTATTTATTTGGTCAAACCATGGTCACGATTACTAGTGGTATCCATGATTTCATGAAGCCAATTGTTCTTTAGGATAAATCCCCTGGTGAAAGACCCCTAGTATTAAGATTAATATTTATTTCGTCCACATGCATGATTTCTTTCCATATTTCCTATTTTCTTCCTTTTTGCCTTCATCGTTCCTGAACATGAATTGTGACATTCAATAGAGGACTATAGATTGAATTTCAAATCGATTTTTTCTTCTTCTAAATTATGTTTCTTGTGTTTGTTTGATGTATATTTATGTGAACAATTTACATTTGGTTATATTAAAAAAGTAAATAAACCTAACTGGATATGTATAATTTACCCATCACATTAGAGCAAAGTCAATAAGAGGTGAATCAGAGGTGTTGTAGGAAGCCATGGCTGATGTAAGATGTCATGTGGAAGAAAACATTGGGTGTGTCTTGTTTATGAGGTTGTGATGGTTACATGTTAGTGTTACTTTGTCTTGAACATTTAAGGGTGCTGTTTTGGCAACATAGTCAAGGAGGGTGTGAATGGTGCATGAGGTCACGTTTCATCGGGATCATGCTTAACATCAAAGCAAAACATCGGATGAAATATTAATCTGTATAGGAAGCCGTGGCTGATGTAAGATGTCATGTGAAAGCAAACATTGGGTGTGTCTTGTTTATGAGGTTGTGATGGTTACATGTTAGTGTTACTTTGTCTTGAACATTTAAGGGTGCTGTTTTGGAAACATAGTCGAGGAGGGTGTGAAAGCCAATTGTTCTTTAGGATAAATCCCCTGTTGAAAGACCTAGTATTAAGATTAATATTTATTTCGTCCACATGCATGATTTCTTTCCATATTAAGGTTATTCTATCAGGACTAAACTTGAGGTCAGACATTTAATGTTGAAAAGTGGCATGGATCAGTGGTATAAAGCACACGCATATAAAGTAGACATGCAGTCATAAATGGATTAAGTTCCCTGCCATTAACTTTGTCTTTGAGAAGATACTGTTTTGTGATGTCATAATGGTTAGTCAGCATAAAGGAATCTGGGTATTAAATGAGTTAGTCGTGTCTGGATGGTGTTGAGGATGGTGAAGGGAACTAAGGTGTTTGATCTCAATCGCTGCACAGTGAGGCAACTCGTTGTACAGGCTGGGATCTCTTTGGACAATGCAAGGAGACTAGTCCGCTTCAGAAACCAACAAAGAAGAAAGGCCTACCGGATAAAGAAGGCTAAGAGGAAGACTTTTTCCAGAAAGCCAAGACCAGGACTTCCTATGAAAACATGTAGACAGGAAGTTAGACAACAATTCCGGCCTCAGACCTCAGAGCGCTCCAAGATTCGCAAATCGGACATGGACGCTGCATCTGAGAGTGAAAGTGTCATTCTGGTGAACATCCGTACCGCCAGTGGGCATATTCTGATGGACGAGGGCTCTGGATGTGGCGTGAGGAGGCAGGGGAGGCGGGGCTGTCGCCGCCGTGCCCCTCTTCGCCAACTGAGGCTGAGGAAACTTCAAAAAAGAACAGCGAATTCACGCAGAAAGACACTGAGAGGGAGAAGAGCAGGTCAAGACCTGAAACATGACCTGGTGCCCAGGAAGTCGTCTGATGAAATGTGTGTCATTCTATGAATATAGAAATATGTTGGACATACGTGCAACAAAATGAAAACAATGACTGATTATTGCCTTAAGACAAAACACAGAATAACGAAACCTGTTTTAAACAACTAAGTATAAACCTTGGCTACAATTTACAATCTGCTTATACTAAAAGGTAATGTTTTGAGTTCCACAGACTGACTCCAGACTAGTAGGAGGTTGTGGTAATGCTTCTGTGGGTCACATGAGTGTAATATCAAAACCTAACTATAGAGGGCAATGTAGGACAATACAATCTAGTTACCTGTTTAATGTATCCCAAAATTATGGACGGGTATTAAAAAAGATATTAACCACCACAACCGGCGACAACATACAGTTTTATTGGATTGTTGGATTTACCGACACTCACCAAAGGCTCCTTAACATTAAACCATTTCTAAATGCCATTTGGAGAGTTAGTATCCGATTAGCCGAAATCAACGTCATTGTTCACCTGTGGAGGTCAACATTCTAATGACTTGAATCGTTTACAAGCAGGGATGGTTGGGGTGGGGGGGGGGCATTGTTTCAGGGGGACCCAGTGCCCCGTGACTGTCAGCTTGGACTTGTGCCCCCCTGGATTATTAGAAACCTGGTATTTTGCCTGTTATTGCCTGCAATGCAAAAAAGAAAACGATATTATACATTTTTAAATGAACGGTCCTTACAAAGCTTCCAGAAAGCTTATACACAACCTATTAATTTGAATTAGGTGTGCTGGAGCAGGGGAGCATATGAAACTGTCAGGCCAGTGGCCCCTGAGGTCCACGATTGGACGGCCCTGCATGAGTCCAATCATGTTTAATGGAACTGTCCCCTCAACAGCACAACTGGCCCCAGCTTGGCCCTCGAATCTGAGCCTCCCATTAGAACCAACTGCTGCTGTTTAATATGTCCGTGTTGCTTCACAGAAACATTGGTAGCTAAAAAATCTATAAAACATATTTTTTGTGGGTTTTTTTCCTAGTCTGCAGACAGTGTAAATGGACTCTTCTTACATGTGTCGAGGTGTGGGTTTCATATCCTCCTAAGAATGGGGTAGTTGCTTACGTCACATGGTGCACCTACCATGCGTTCGCACCTTGGTAAGGGTTAGCTGCTTGGCCTTTTCCATCAGCCTATCCCTCTATCGGTGCCACAGTTTATCAAGCAGCTGTTTCCCAGATGATGCGCGGTGGTCTTGAATAATTAAATGGCTCTGACAGCCACACAGGGCTGTGTTTCCATAGCAGCCCCTCGCCCCGTTGACAAGCCGCACTGAGGGGTAATGTAAATCTCCACCTTGCTTAATGTCAGAGATGAACCAAACGTGAGGAACCTTAATGCTCTGTGGCGCAAAACCACAAAAAGCACCCCAACACACACAGACACACAGCACTGGGGTGGGTGAACCACTATTTATCCTCCTGGACAACTTGGTAGGATTGAAGTGCACAATTCTGTTTGTCACCTTGCTAAACACCCCACTTGTGAACTCGGTGACACAGTCCCTTATAAAAAAGGGTGCAGTTCTTTTTTTTCTACGCACATTTGGCTTGCATCAGATGGCAGGGAAACACTTCAAAGGCATTTTTTCGAAACCGAGTTTCTCGAAATCCATTCAGAGATGGTGAGAGGAAAGAGAGAGAGCGAGAGAGAGAGATAGAGTTGGACAGCTAGTCAATTACCCTTTAACATCAAATGCCTCATCTGTTTCCCACAGCCATTAGCAAGCATGTTAACCTTATCTACCTGCTGATGGAGAGGTATGTGAGCCTCTTATAGCTCAGCCAGTGTTGCTACTTGGGTCACCCAGTGACTATTTAATATACCCAGTCGTTTACACACAGCAGGACATCAGTTTATCAAGCTCAGGGAATCTCAATAAAAATGGAATTATGTGTTGCAGGACTTTGAGAACAATGCCCAGAGGCTTTTCCTGCCAGCCCTGCTGTACAATATGTGCTGTTTCGGTGGTTTTTGTTTGAAGGATATTAAAGGAAACTTATGTACATGTTTTCATTCTTTTAAAAAACTGCCCTTTTGTATTTGCAGAAACAAGTGGGATGTATATACATTAGTATGGGTGACCCAATAGGCTAAACATTTTTTTTGAGAGGGCAAGAGTCCTGCGGTTGCAACATATGTATCTGAAATGTATGGAAAATTATACAAAAAAGACTCCGCTCTGGTGATGGCAACTTTCCAGAATGTCTTGCAGGGCTGTGCAATTGAGTTACTCTCCAGGTGGTTACCGTGGCAACCCTGCGGCGATACAGTACATTTTTGGCTGAGCAGGCACACTGGCCAGCAGGTGTTTTGTGCATTTGGCCAGATTTGTCATCAAAACCTCTATGATTGGATATAGATTTCATTCTGCATGTGTCATTAGAAGGAACAACAAGATAGTGAGAGAAACACCTGCACAAAGAGATTGATTTGGTTCAAGCGCACATTCAATCAATCCCACACAAATTTCAAGGACAATTTCCTTCTAGATGAGCCGCCAAACTGGGAATATTGAACAGGTGGAAGTGAGATGGATGGAAAACCACAAACAAACACCACACATCATCTCCACCGCGACACAAGTGAAGTGTTCAAACTGTATCCAAACCTGTACAGTCCATTAGTGTCTGTGTACAGAACAGTGGTTGATGGAAGCCAATTATGGTTAGCTAGCATCATTAACATTACAGCAGCCTTGTTTGACCGAACGGCTGCCTGGCCAGGCTCTCTCACAGAGACAGTGTAACAAGACAACGAACGATTGGACGCAGCGACACAAACCTGGCACAACGGTAGCGCTGGCGTACGGAAACGTCGTCTTCCTATTACCTCCGTACCGCCATGATCATCATCATCTGCATCTTCATCGACATTACCTCATCACCTCCTCCATCCGCATCGTCCTTATTGCCGCCGTCGTCAACAGGCTTGGTGACACGCAGGTAAACCACCGCCAATCACAGAGACTGTTGACAGAAGCCACCTTTGTCATCCCTTCTCGGCTCAGTGTAACTCAAGTATGTGACAGAAAAGAAGGCTTTCTTCAGGAAGCTGTGGCTGTGGCAGAGAGTGGCTGCTGAGTATGGGAGAGAGGGGCTGTTGACTGCGAGAAACAGTGGCTGTTGATTGCGAAAGATGGTGGCTTTTGCAAATTGTACTTTCTTGTTTCCAATCTCTACAACATACTGTGTGTGGGCGCATGGACGCTAACGTGTGCGCACCGTACTGCACGCCTGTACACCGCATGTTCTGTGTGGTTAACGTGTGTGGGGTGTTGGGAAGCCAGGAATAAGTGACCCTTCACCAGGAAGATTAAACCACTTCGCGCGCGCACACACGCCCACTCCTCCGCGCAACACACTGACAGCCATCCACAGCCTCGACGACTGCCCCCGTTGTCACCATCGACACCCGTCTCCATCCTCTGGAGTTTTTTATTTTAAAGGGAGATGAAATCGAGCTGTTGGCATTACGCCCCCTCACCAAGTGCGCATGGGGGGGAACTGAATTGTAATCGTCGCTGGGTTTGGTGTGTGCGAGGCTCTCACGCGTTCCTGGTGTATGTGGTGCTGCTGGGCGAGATAATAAACCTCATCAGCGTGTTTGTGTTCACGTCTTAATTGAATGGACGCCACATTCGTGTAGTGTGTTTTTTCCCCAATCTAACTTCCTAGTGCACACGCAGACAAACACACCGCGCTTTCAATATGGCTTCACATGCAGGCGGAGAAACTTTGTAGCATGCCGATTTATACCATCGAGACTGAGGTTTTCGTTTAAGGTGGAGGACTATTGCGGTTCATTTGGTTGTTGCTGTGCTGGGCAAGTGATAGAGTAGCGTGGCGCTGCGCATGGGTCTCACGCTTCCGGATTGTCCCAGAAGTGACAGCTCACAGATGAGCCAAATCCGAGTGCCGTGGCTCTGTGACTGAATGGACAAGCTGTGACGGTGGAAGGGACATTTGGCAGGAAGAGAGAAAATCAGAGAGGGAGAGAGAGAGACAGGGAGAAAGCAGTGGGAAACTGCGAGCGGGGACAGTGAGAGAGGGACAGAAAATTGCTGTGGTGTCTTGGGGCAACCATAAAGATACACAAAAAAGATAGTGGAAAAGGTAGGAGTAAACAAGTAGGAGGGGAATGATGGGAGGGATGTTAGAGATAGGGGAACGGCAGACAGAGAGACAGGGGAAGTAGATGAGGCGGAAGATATAGTGGTGATCCTCATAACACGCTAGTAGCCCAGAAAACGACAGCGCTCTGCTGCTTAGCCCAGAGAGACCAAGCCCAAAAGTAAGCCCCAGAAGAATACGAAATAATAACACGTATACAAAAGAAAACCAGCAGCCCCCACCTCGCGCCCCCACGCTATGCCCGACGTTGCCGTGGTGGCGTGCTCTTGTCATTAATTCATAACGGAACGCAGGCTAAAAGTATGCTCGTTAGACCTCCTGATGTTGACCTTTAGTATTATTATGGCCGTCATAAACCTCCCCCCCATCACCCCGCCACTGCATCTCTAAGAGAGGGGGACGAAGCTTTAACGAGCTCTCTGCACCTAGACCACTCTACAACCGGGGAGATGCTTCAACAAAGAATCTGAGGGCCCATTCTGTCCCATCACGGACAACTCCAACACCCCGAATCACATCTTCAGAAACACCCCCACTATCACTTCCGAAGTGGCCACAGCCTAGAAAAACTGCGTTCCCCCCAGCCCCCCCGCCACCAAGAAACGATTGGTGACTATCTGGTGCCTCCCTACCTGATGAAGTTTGTCGGTGCTTAGCTAACTGCGATCCGCAACGGACAGACAGACGAGAGTCTCTTACAAAAGGGGCGGTACATTCTTTTCTCTAATCCTTGTCAGCTCTTTTCTCAATCTCTCTCCATCTCTTTCTCTCAATGGCCTCCCTCTCTATGAGGCCGGGGAAGTTGGGCACTCTCCAGGAAGCAAGGTACTGATTAGCCAATGAGGGCGAGAAGAGGAGGTTCATGGTATTACCTTGGGAAGACATGGTGCTCATCTTCATCTCAGTCAGCCATCGTCCATCGTCCGTGCTCTTCTCATGCCCAGGGTCCCCCACGGTGAGGTGAATTCAAACTGCGTCTCGTACCGGATCACAACAACAACTGATGAAGTTTGGGTTCTGGTAGAATGGTAGACCCGTGAAGCTGGGTGCAAATCTAGGCTGACAGTCCCATTATTGAATACGTGCACTCACTCACACGCGCACACACACACACACACACACACTGGCACGTGTGATGCCCTGTGCTTTGGCTGCCTCCTGTAGTGGAGAAGAAATCAAGAGAGCCTCACCCACTTGTGGAGCTATCTTCTGTCACAATCTCCACCTCTGAAGCCACGCTCTGCTCCAGCTCTGGAAAGTGGATCTTGGGAGTGGCACAGATACTTTTTCATTCTGGACAAAAAGGTAGTTTTTTTTACATGAAGAAGTGAAGAATAGAAAACGAACATCGGAAAGTCACTCAACCAAGACCTTCCAAACGGTAAGAGATCCACCATTTTGAGTTGTGTGCCCCACTGAATGCAAAACAATTCATAAAACATCTTTAATGATGTTTTAATTGCATTAGCACTATGAATAACCTAGTGCCTAGCATTAATTCGATTTTGACATGGAAAAGTGGCTTTACTCTGAATAAAAACTCTACTACTTAACTTTCAAAATGGCTGTCTATGACATTATACAGTGCGATCCCTTTGCAATGGTCAGCCTTAAGTGGAATTCACGTTTACCTATTCATGAAAATTCTGGGTATCTGATCCCATTTGAGGGAAGTGAAGGATTGGGAATGTTGCAGGGTCAGGAGGTTTGGAACCAATGCACCCCAAATAAGGTAGGTGACTTGGTTAAGTCCCACGATTGTCATTCCCTCAGCTGTCTGTCTGTCTGACCACCACATACACATTCCAGTGGGATCTTTGGTGAAGTAAAAACAAATACTGCAGACAAGTTAAGTTTATTGGCACAGCTGTTTAGCTATTATTGTCCTGTCATCACCATATGCTGTGAAGAACTAATTAGAAAAACTATTGGTAGTGTTGAAGGACTACAGTAGGGTAACATGGTTTTACCGCCACATGGTGTTATGGCAATGATAACTGTACCAATAGAACCATGGTTGGACCGCATCTCTGGTGAATAAATGATAGCCGCATATCTCGTTCACTCCCTCCGTCTGTTGTCTGTTGGACAGCAACACCACCAATGCCATATGCCTCAGTGGTATAAATCATTCACACTGCTCACTCTCGTCCCCACTATTTGACACATATTTCTCAACAGGCCTTCGCAGGCTTTTTTCAATGTCGGGTTTTTATCATTGAAGCGGTTGGATCTTTTGCTGTCTGCTCGTCGGTGACCCCAGTCGGAAGCGTTGTACTCAGCCGAGGGTTCGTCTCAGCTTCTGTTCTTCCTGTTGATCACCGCTGATGAGAAGCGGCCCTCATGGTTTCCGAGCGCTCAGGCTGGCTGTTGTGATCTAGCTCCCCATCCCTGGGTTCAGCTCTCACACTGAGAGCTTTCCAGGTCGTCGGAACGTTCCAGACCAACCATGATCAGTTACATAATTATGTGTCAGATAAGGCTTATTAGAACAGTGGATGGTAGTAATACTCGGATAATATCAATGTTAGCTTGGCTTCTCGGTCCTTTTTATGACTCACTGATTAGTGGCCCGGTCCATGACTGCCTCGTTTGGACACACAAGCCATCAGTCCCAACTGACTCTCCTGCCTGGCTGAGTTCCAACCTCAGTGAGTCAGACCCATGAGCGTACACAAGAACACACAAGCACACGCTACACACCCACACCACACACACATATACACTGGGCATATTTACTTGAGACCATTCCGTTTGCGTGTTAATTTGGGATCCTGTTCAAAACAGGCTCTTTAGTGACTGCTCGGCGGCATAGGCATGGCGAGGGTGGGAATAGATTGCTTGCTTTTTTGTTCCTGTCAATGCTCTGAGTAAATTATTGATGGTTGCAGCAGCCTGCTTAAAAATGCATCGACAACCTTTTTGTCGTGCAGGGAGAGGAAGTGGCAATTAGCGACTGGAAAATGAAGGTAGACAAAGGGCAATCAGTCTCAAATACAGCTACTAAATTGAATTTTTTTAAATCCACCTTTTTCTTTGTCTATAGTTGATCTTTCTCTCTTTAGCTCTCGTCCTCTCTTTCTCTTCTCTCCATCCACCACACAAACGCAGTGCTAAAAGAAATGATACACCATCCCTTATCCTTGTACTTGTCTTCTCCGGACCGAATGATTAAGAGTATCGCAATACATCTGAATTCAGATCATCTGAATTCTCTCTGGTCGTGTGTGGGAGAATGGAGGGTTGAGAGAGAATGAATAGAGAGGGAATGAGGAGGACAATAGAGGCAACAGGAAAGGGTGTGAGGAAGATGGGTGGAGAGATAGGGGATTGGGTAATAAAATAGGAGTGGCCACTTAGTGTCTGTGATTAGCTTTTCAAAACGGGCATGACTCTGAATGCATTGAACAGTTTGACTCCGCATTAGGTTTTACACTATTAGAATTCATGGATATTTTGTGTTGGCATAGACTGTGCAATTCTGTCTCCTACTGACTTCTAAACTGGAAATGTTCTGGTGTTATTATCCAAAGTTTTAAAAACACTTGAACTGCATTTGAAAGCAAACTTTGGTGAGGTACACTTCTCCTCTGATTGACTCTGCTCAGAGGAGATTTGCTTTGGGCCCTACCACGCAGCTTCAGCGTTAAGTCAGGTGAAAACATTGCAGAGAAGAGCACTTTCAAGAACATTGGGATGCCGCATCGATTGAAACTGGATATGTCATTTTTATACAATGTAGAACCTTGACAGATAGCGTGCGGTTTTGTGCTCATTTTGAAGTAGCTCACATGATTAAGCTTTATATGATAGGAATTCCACCTTACCCCCTGTTCCACCTACCCAGGTCTTATCGCAGATGTCAGGGGATTATATCAGTGTGGTACTGGCTTGCCAAATGTGTAAAATTCCACAGAGGTTTAATTGTGTTTTCTTTCACAAGGGTTAGGTTCATATACCAGTTAGCATGGCTGGAAGTAACAAATTACAATTACTCACGTTCGTACATTAATGACTGTAATTAAGTCATACGTTCAGATTATTGTGTGCTGTGTCGTCTGTGAGTCTCGGTTACGTCTCATTGTGTTCTTGTAAAGCATATTTGAGTTCTTTTTGAAAGCGGTACATAAAACCATTGCATTATTATTATTATTATTCTATGAGAATAATATTTAAATCTGCAATTTTATCTTTACGTAAAAATCGAGCCATGTTACGTGCTTTGCTACTTTTAAAATCACAATTCGTTTTGACTTGCCTAGCCTATGATTTGAATTCACGTTCAAATATTCGACCAGAATTTTAGTAGCCAATAAATATATTCCATTGTAAACAAACCAATTAAAACCCATTACATTTAGACCGCTGCAACAGCAGGTTTCAGATAATTAACAGAACTTTGAAAAAGCAAACCAACCAAAGGATGGAGCTTAATGACAGCCACACCGGACTCATTGAAAATGACAACGAAATCTCAGTTGACGGGAGCCCATAGCCTCACCTGAAGGAGACGTTCACGCAGGCTACAGAGGGAGGAACGACGACAGGACACTAATGCAATGCAAACGTTGCCATCTGCGAATTCGGTTTACTAGAACTGAACCTCTAATAATAAAAAAACGACTCTAATAACACAACAATATTTATCTATGAGGTTCTATTTTGTTGAAAGTGAATATTTTCTCTCCGATTGGATTTAAATATTTTTAGAACATTTAAATATCACTATATCTAATGTATTACCATGACATAAGTACTTGTTCACACCTGTACTTTTCCCTCTTTAAAGTCTTCTATATTCTGATGTTTTACTTTATGGCTCAGACCATTTTGCTCCAAAATGTTTACATGGAAATGTACATGCCTGTGTCCTCTATTACTGTAATTGGGGTCGACTTCATTTTGCTGTGAATGAAATGAGTCTGCCATACATCAGACTGATTTCTCGTGTTCTCTCTCTATCTTGCTCTCTCTCTCTCCCTGTCTCTCTCTCCCCCGTCTCCTTCTCCCCCCCCCTCTCTCTCTCTCTCTCTCTCTCTCTCTCTCTCTCTCTCAGAAGACCATGACGAGAAAAGCCCACGCCAGGAGAGCTCTGACTCCACTGTGTGCAGAGTTGAAGGTAGGAAGACACGCTGCGTTTCTCACAATCTACCTCCTGTCTTTGACCAAACCCCCCCCTAAACACCTCAGTCTCAACGCATGGGGCTGTTGCTCGACACCATCTGCGACGGCAGAGACCTCTCGGAGGAAATCGTACTCCAATGCTTTTCTTTCCTCTCAAAGTGTCAAGTGCCCACAGGCTCATAATTATTCACACATACCTGAGTCCAGGTAGAGGATGCTGTGAACATTTAAATGCTATTTAGATGGACGTGTCACAATGCATTTGTGTTTTTTTTTTAAATAGTGGACCAATCGATGAATAATCAACTGTTTCAGTTCACGCGCAAGGTATTTTTTTAAATGAAAATAGAATCATCCAGTACAAGTCTCAAAAACATGGAATTGTTGTTGTCATTCAAAGATGAGGCTGTAATGGTTTATTTGACAGTAGTTATGTTCTTTCATGTTGGAAGTGTCAGTTGTGTTTATGAATTTATGGACAGTTCTCTGTGTCAGACAACACAGGTTGGGTTTGTTTATGTTATGTTCACAATCACAGAGCAGAAAAGCAATTTTCTGAAGGGTTTTGTTATCAACCAAGTAAATTGCTCTTTCACTGATAGATGGAACCCTCATTTGAATTTCTGGAAACCTATCATGAGCTTGGACAGAAAGTTAATCTGAGAGCCAATTAAAAACCATGATAGAAAGCATGCTAGTTAATGGAACAACAAGCGGTATCTATGAATTGTAACGACTTGATTTGTTTGTTTGCGACTGTGTGTAAAGTAAGCGTATTTCTGTTGCGCAGACAACACACTGTGTGATAATACATCGCAGAGTTTTTAACGAAGCACTACTGATTCAAGATCAAAGTTTTCTTGGCAGGAACCATGGCAACTGCTTGGCCCTGAGTGGGCGTATTTCACGGGAGTCGGTGGGGTGGTGTGTGTTGTGTTGTGTGTGTGTGCTGGGGGGGGTGTTGTTTGTACCGGATGTCGGGGGGGGGGGTCAGTATAATAATAGAAGTGGCGCTGCAGGCAAAGCAAGGGTAGAAAAAGGTAGATAGAGGACAACCTTGGACTCACAAAATTTGCAAGAGTATTTTAACACAAGTATTCGCCATTTGACCTCACGCTCTCCGATCACACGCTCCCTCTCTTTCCTTCTCTTTCCTTCTTTTTCTTCCTCCTCGTCCTCTCTCTCTCCTCACCCTACCAGCGGGTCTCTACTGAATGGCTGTATTCCCAGGTACCAGGTGTAGGTGTGTTATGGGGTTGTCATTACGACTCGTTCCCCTGCTCTCCCCTGCCTGTCCCTCGTGCCCTGGCAGACATCTGCTTCGCTCTGGCGGCCAAACAGCCCAGCCTGAGGATGACAGACCGACGGTTCTCCCCCCCCCCCCCCCTCCTTGGTATCTTTTTATTAAGGCTGTTTAGTAATTGATGTTGTTTAGAGTGCAATGACAGAAGACACTAAGGACGCCGACAGTTCTCGGTAAGTTGCACATGAAAGGAGATTCCCCGTGGTTTCGACTGGGTTCTACCTCTGTGGTGTTGCCTGTGTGGATGTACCTCGCCTAGCTGTGACAGCGAACAAGGGTTCCACATCTCCCCTTTTGAATGTGCTTTGATGAACGGGGAGACGAGAGGGGGAACAAGGAAGAAAGAATGCCACAAAGCAGCCGGCTTTGTATATTTTCCCCCCCGATCACTTTAATCTTCCCAAGCGCAGGAGAGAGCTTGCGCCAGTCACTGCGACGGCACGACCTGTGAAGCAAAGCAATGAGGGAGAGCATGGAGCGTGCGGGGGGAGGGATGGAGGGAAGAAGGGGATTGTGTGAATGAGAGAACAGGGAGAGAAGGGGAAGGGAGGGGGGTGCCGCTAGCGTGTTCAGAGCGAGAGAGCGACTTACTGAACGTGGCGTCTCTCTCGGCTGTGAGTGGCCAGAGCGGAGCTACATTCAACAGGAGGAGCCTCGTACTCCCTGGAAGGGGCTTCAGTTGCAGGCTACGCTCTCTCTCTCACATTCTCTCTCTGTCTTTCTCCCTCTCTGTCTCTCTCTCTCTGTCTCGCCCGCTCTCTCGCCCTCCTCCTCCCTCCGTCTCTGTCTGGGGTGCATGCCTCCCTCGGCGGAGTGAAAGACACAACAACATCAGAGAGAGAAGCACATGCAACAGGGTGCCGACAGAAGCTCCTCTCCCTCTCATCCTCGTGTTCCTGAGGAGAGAAGACTGGCACAGTAAGAAAGGAGAAGAGAACCGAAGATTCTCCCTTCTTCATCTTCAGCAACTAAGAGAGAAAGAGAGAGAGAGTTGAAAAAGCAATTATTTCACGTCCAAAAGAGCGGGAGAAGTAGAGGTCGAGGAGCGACAGAAGTGAAAGAAGAGCGGGTGAGCCGAGGTGGAGGACATGACCTGAGAGAAGCACCTGCAGCAGGTTTAGACAGGCGCCACCGTCTCCGTCCGGGCTGTTGCCCAGCGTCTCCCCCACATCCCATCCCAACCGCTGGCCCCCCCTTTTTTCCCTGCCTGGTGAGGCATGTCTTCCAAGAAGAAGTGGGGCGACCGGAGAGAGGGCCGCAGGGAGCGGTCGTGCTCCGGCCGGGAGGAGAGTTCGACGGCGGCCGACCCAGGACGTCCCACCACAAGGGGGCGCTTCTCGGAGTCGTGGAAGAGGATCAGCTCCAGGGGGGGGTCCACCAAGAGGGGGGCCCTCAACTCCCAGCAGCCACCGGTAAGACCTCCAGGAGCCACACTGAGCCTCCCCCCCTTCCCTGGCCCAATCAATGGCAGTGCTGCTGGAAGGGGAGGGCAGGCAGACAGACAGAGGAGGAGATTTGGCCCAAGGAAACTCACTTGATTTGAGGTATTGGTTCAATTTGGTTGGTTTATTGGTCGGTTGGTGCAGACAGTGATTTAGGAGGTTGTGAAGTTGCTAACAGCAACAGGTTAAAATCCTGGCCACTGATTTGGTCAAGGGTTGCCCAATTCATTTGGTTGTCGCAAAATTAAGACTTAATACTCTGAGATGTTAAGGCACCGAATATATGTAGACAAAACGATAGCTTTAAGTACATGCAAAGTGTTATTGCAGCGGGTTAGCTGGTGGGAGAGAATGGTGGCTTATGTGGACAGCTCTTTTACTCTGTGGCATCTGCTCCAAGACGATACTAAAAGTTTGATCCGTGTTTGGACAAGTGCCCCGCCGCTGGGGTGGGGGAGGTGGGGTGGGGGGTGGTGCTCCCCGCAGTGGGTCTTGAAGGAGTCAGGCTCCTCTCTTGACACTTTGGAATGGGGTCTTCCTATTTTTGAAATGTGGGCCTGAATTGAGGTTTTGGATTGAGGTCAGGATGCAGTGGCAGACAGCTGGATGTTCTACACACACGTGGCAAGGGCAGAAACATGACCAGAGATACGGAAGAGGAAGGGCGGGGGGGAGCTGGAGCGTGCAGAGTTGAGACTTACAATGTTCTTTTAACAGGACTCTGGGGAAGTTGCAGCTGTAAAAATGACTGACACCAAAGTTGAACAAAAATGGCATGGGTGATGTTGTATATGTTTGCCAACAGCACAACGATAGTCAACTCAGTCAAACCCTTAATCACCACAGATGGCGGTATAGAGGTGAAACTGGCTTTAGACATTGGCAACCATAGCTCATACGACCAGTACAACTCACTAACAATGTGCTTTTACTGTAGGTTCTTGATGCCTGGCTATGGACGACAATATGACTCTCCAAGCTCCTATGCATCAGCTGGGAGTCTTGAAATTATTTGAGCAACCCATCCATTGTGATAATGAGTAGGTGTCGTTAGGCAGTAGTGTGCCCGCGTGCGAGCGCGTTTGTCTCCCAGTGTGTCTGCGCGTGAGCGCGCATGTGTCTGTGCGTGCAGTGCGAGCTCACTCACTGAGAATGCCCTGCAGTTGATGAAGCCATCTGTGGCTTGGAAGTTGCCTTCTGCTCCTCTCTGCTACCCCCACCCCTCACCCCCACCCCACCCTCCCATAATGTTACTGGTTGTGCGATTTGCACGAGCGAGCGTGCACGTCGAGGAGCGTGGCCGTGGTCGGTAATGTACCCTGATGAATGCAACCTTGGAGTATTGACGGCCAAGTCAGTCATCCCTTTTGGCACATCGACTGTGATTGAGTTGGGCTGCAATGAGCTCCATTGAGTGTCACACTGGGGCGGTAATGCTGTTGATGAAAGCTCCCCATCAACTCTGCCTCTCTGACTCCTGTTACATTATTAACCCTGCATGCAAGACATCGCTGCTATGCCAGAACCTGCTCGCCAACGCAAACCTCCTCGGCCACTCGTAGTTCTCAAATCCTCTCAGTCCAAACACTGGGAGAAAAACATATCTTTTAACGCCCCTGCAACAACCACACACACACCCACACACAGATGAAAACAATGGCTCTCATGGACAAACGTGGGTGTGTAAGTGTGTGTGGGTGCTGTTGTGGGTGGAGAGGGTGGGTTGGGTCAATATATGGGTGTCACCTGAAGATTAAATGGATCTGAGAAACACATTTGAATGAAACGCTTTCGATTATTTAAGAAGTTCACCGATGTTTATTCTTTTCTCAAAAGCGTAGTGGGGGTGGAGGTGGTGAATATGTGGGAATATATAATATGTTGAATCTCATTATGATGAATCCAAGTGGGATATTATTTTGTAAGGTGTTTTGAAGGTTGTAGGGAGTTTCTATGGTAACAGTTATCACATTCCGTAACTGTAGATCTCGCGTAGTGCTTTTGGCCGATGGTTGGATCAACGTTTCCAGAGAAGGTTTCTACACTGAAGTGTTAGTGACTTTACAGTTCTAGTCCATCAGGTTCATAGTCAGAAGTTAAGTCAAGATGCTCACATGATTGACTTCACCATGTTCTCACGACTGCTTTTACATTGGTGCAACGGATGTACATGGGGAAAGTGTTCCCTGCCTTCACTGCAGCGTGCCTGACATGAGACAGGGAGCAACCAGTCAAATCCCCGCATGACAGCCCGCTATTTACCAGTGATAAAAGCAAATGTTTTCTGGATGCCCAGGTCATGCTTGCATGAACGATGACGACAGCGACGTGTGTCCATCTGTCATGTTGCATGCCATCCGAGGTGCATACACGGGACCGTCCCACGTCACACGGCCCTTCCAGACCCAGCGCTCGACGAGACATCCGCCCCCCCCGGCTACCCGTCCAGCCGACCCTCTCCAGAATGGCGCCCCCAAGCGTTATCTATCATGATGTAAGAGCAAACGTTTCAGCAGAGCGTCCTCTGTTCCCTGGGGAGTCCAGGGCATCTCCACGAAGATGGCTTTGCTACGAAGCCGCCCAGCCGCAGGAAACATGAGGACCACGGTGGTCTCAGACTTGCCTGGCTTGAGGGCTAGCACCATGCCTACAGTAGCCTACGCTACCTTAGAGCTAGGCGTTATCCTATGGAAGGCCGCTGTCGTGTACCAGCTGTGCAAACATCGCTTGACGCTGTCGGTCTCCGTTCCGCGCTTCCGCGACGTCCAGGGTAGACGTGGACGCCAGACGCAGCACAGAGGAGCTGCACCAGCGCACGGAGCAGCAATAGTCTCTGACTTAAGTGTCTTTGATATCTTGGGGTTTGTTTGTGGTAAAGGGGTTTCATTAACTCTGGAATAGAATGACCCCCTCCAAAAAAGAAAGCTGATTATTTGGGGTAGCAGTCTCCTTTGATGATTGCCTGACCTAGACAGAAATATAAGGACAACATAAGTGAACGACTGTATACTTCTTGGGAGGAAGCCAATCACAGAAAAGACATGGGACAATTACATGTCTGTAAGTGGACCAATGACCATTGAGAACTGTGTTTGCGAGAGCTTGAGACAAGACTTGTAACCACCATCAAACTTGCCTCCTTGCTGGCAAGACATTAACCTTCTTTGCGTTCAACGACCATTCTTATTAAAGAAGGACCAACTCCAGACGCTCATTCTTATAAAAAAATGACCCGGGTGTACCGTGACCACCGAAGCAAGACGGAGAGAGAGTGGAGCTCCCAGAGAGGCATGGGGATATATTCACTGCACCCCAGAAACCTGTAGAAGCCATGAGGCTCACTCAAGATTTTCTTTGCTTCATCGAAGCTTAAGACTAGTTTGGTTAGTTTATTTTTGCTAAAGCTCTTCAATGTTTCCGTGCACTTATCAAACTTCAGAGTACGTTACACAGAAACAGAATTAGTAGGAAAATAATAAATTAGTATACAATAGCAAACAATATCATGACATGTTTCACTTAGAGTTTGCTTTTTGATCATGATTAAAAAGTCTTTAAGGACTCGAAGCATACTATCAGCTTTATTTTATATATTACTGTAAAGACTACAGTTCTTGTTGAGATGTTTTCTGGTCAGGGTTAGATTACAGTGTGAAAATTCACACAGCATTCCCCTAACACACCCTTGAATTATCATAGTCAACGTAGGGGCAGGATAGTATTGCCCTAAAGCTACACTGTATGCAAATCACGAGCTGGAGTTCTGCTCCTAACCAATTCATGTGTAGTCAACTGGCGAGCGAAGCCAAACGAAGGATGGAACCATCTGGAGATGTGGTGTAGAAAACACAGATCACCACTCTGCTTCAGAAATCACCCCCCACCTCCCCCAGGACCACTGCACGGATGAGGCTGTGCCAACGAGCTAGCAGGAACACCCCCACCCCCTGCCCCACACCCTCTGCATCGTGGAGGTCCCAGCCAATCAAAGTGGGCTACGACTGACCTCAGGGGTGGGGGAGTGGGGGGGTGGGGTGGGGGGCACGTCACTGTTGCCTGCAAAGACTCCACACTCCACAAACACATGCCTTCATGCTCTCGGCGGAGGGAGACGGCGGAGTCAGCGGTCGTGGGTGGGGAGTCGCACGTGTCACGCCTCGCTGCTGGTCATAACCCCCCCCCCCCCCCGCCAACTCTGACCCTCACTTGTTCTTGGGAATGGCAGCAGGTAAAGCAAGTGGGATGGGTAGATATTGGCGGGGGGGATGGGGGGGTTGAGGGAGGAGAGAGGGGAGGTGTGTGTTTGTGTATGGAGAGGGGGGGGCTGGCCACGGACACCCTTGGCAACAGTAACTTGGAAACAGAAGAAGTCATGTATCCGCGAGCGTGTGTGCGACGGTGCGCGGTGGGAGGTGTAATACAGTGGGAGATCGTGCAGAGGAGGCGGCTCTTAGTGAGATCTAACACTCAGTGTGTGTGCCTTTGTGTGTGTGTGTGTGTTCAGCGAGGCATTAATGGAAGTAGATTATAAGATTTTTGAGGAAAGCGCATTGATGTAAAAAATTGTTTCTCTGTGCATGGGGAGTTACTAGATGGTCGATCACAGTTCTCAAGGGCCTCCTAGCACATAAACACAACCATAGACAAAAAGCACTACCAAAGTGATTCTTTTCTTCTCCACCAATGAGGACCTTTAAGACTAAATCCCAACATTACACAAAGAGAAGCAAAAGAAACATTGTAGAAATACAACATCAAATGGAATGCAAGACGCCACAGCCTTTTAAATGCATTTAGTTCCTGTGGAAGTATTGTGAACTTTTTAGAAAGGAAGGGGACATTTTCCTGACAGGACTGTGACTCGATCACTGTTGTCATAGCAACTACCGCACATCAACCCCCCCCCAGCGGCACCACAAGGTGGTTGTGACCACATGTGAACCAGCAGACAGCCACTGGGGCTGGGGAGCGGATTATGATAACGCTAACAAGCTGTCCAACACCAGTGGGGTGTTTGACCATGGGTGACCACGTCCTCGTTACAGCTGGACCGGGGGGGGGGCAGGGGAAGTGCTCTTTGGCAACACAGTCAACGCAATGGAAACGAGCCCTGATCCTCCCCCAGTGCCCTCCACACACCCCCACCCCCAACACCACCACCCCGCCGCCGAACTCAGCATCACGAAGCGAAGCTGCAGATCCCTTCTCAGTCAAGGCTTGGACAAGGGCCTTTCCTGCGGGGAGGGAGATCCCGAATGGAGAAGTGATACCATTCCAACAGATCCCAGTGTGGCTGGTCGGTAGAAGGGGAACCTGGAGTGTTCCGCTGCTGTTATTCTCTAATGGCGGACTGGCCCTGTCAGATCTCTCGCTCTCGGCTTTTCCGGCGTGGGTCGTTAATCCTGATTGGCAGGGGAGGGGGATCAGGCCTAATCTGCTCTACCTGCAAGCCTACCTTGGGAGGAAACTGGGATTACAGTCCCTCGTCCCCAGAGCCCCTCTATCCAGTCTGCGCTCGGAAACACAGAGCAGGGTACCGCGCATTGGCGAGGGGCTGCGCACGCACGCACGCACCAGCACGCAGACACACCAACAAACACATGCACCAGAGGCGGCGACGACGACACGCATGCTCGCCAAGTCAACGGAATCAGCCAAACCTCTCCCACTGGATTTGTCTCCTCTGCGTCCGGATTAATAACTGCGGGACCAGCATGGGCGGCGATGAAAGCCTTTTTAAAACTCGCCGCAGCCCCCCTCCTGAATTCCTCCTGCCAATCAAGCTGGAGCTGTGGAGAGACAGAGAGGAGACAAGCTCGCATCCTCAGACGTGCTTGCTTCCGAGCTGCTCTCATTAGAGCCTCGGCGTCACAGTCGGAAGTTTAGCGGGCAGAATCCATCAAGGACATGACTTCTGTTCTGTCAGCTCTGTCAGTTGGGGGTGGGAGGGGGGACTTGTTTCTGAAACTTCGGATCAACCGGCGTTTGTTCATGCTGTCAGAGCTGGGTGGGTAGTATGCCTCTGCCTGGGCGTGTGTGATGCTGCGAGGGTGGACCTGGACACATGGCCGACTAGTTAGCTCACCGAGCTAAAGCTGTGGAACCGTCGTCTTTCACGACAGATCGACCGTCACCCAAGCACAGTCGCACCCAGGGGCCCCTTGCCAAAATCCCCCCCAAAAGATCCATCAGGCTTTTCATCGTTCCTCCCCTCCTGTTAATCATCATCCTCCTCCTCCTCACCATCATCATCCTCAGCCCCAAGTGGCCCTGCGTCTGTCAGCAGCGAGCTGCGAGTGTTCCCCTGTGTGGCGGGGGAGTGGGGGGGGAGGGGGAGGGGGAAAAGTAAACGCCATCATAAAGGCCATTACCTCGGCCCTGCGGCCCCCAGCTCCGCCTTTTATTGCATCGGTCCTCAGAGACGCTAATTGCCTTGTTGCCACGGCAACCCCTGGGGCCTCGGCGAGAACGTGGAATTTCTGTTGAGAGAATGTGGCATTTGTTTTTATCCAGAGTGGCACGGTGGGGCCATTTGTGTGTGGTGCGCGTGTGTGTGTGAGTGAGGGAGTACGTGTGTGCTTTGCGGTCGATATTACAGATGAACAGATTCATGGCTGAGTAGGAGTGATGAAATGAAGATGGATCCATTAATTCTGCCTGGGCTCTTTTGGTCTCGGTAATCATCTGCTCCCCCTGTCTGACTGTCTGACTGCATCCCTGCCAGTGGCCATGAAGCCAGAGGCTCACCAGACTGCTATCAGACTGGCCAATCGCTTGCCTCCAGACATCAACAGACTGCCTAAAACCCTGGCTTCCTTACATGAATTCTTGCTGCAAGTTGGATTTCATGAACAAATCAAGCTGATGAACTGTGTCAGATGAATCAAGTCACTTTAAGAAAAGTTGGAAGGATGTTACAATACGTGCAGTGCCCTATGGTCACACAATTGTAGGTATGTCGGAATAGAGGTTTAACGACATGGTATTAACTACACATGTTTTATACATGTGCAAGGTGGCAGAGCATTGTTCAGAGACCAGCCGCCTACCTAGGGCAACTGACTGAGAAATGAGACCTAAATGTCTGGAGCTCTTCATCTTCAAAAGAATCGCTGTGGGCGATGGGAGCTCGGAGATCGGTGCTGAGTGACTGTTCATTACGCGCAGCCGTGAGGCAGGGGTGTATCCACCCGCGATCTGTTGACTCAGGGGGGGGATTAGGTCAGTCGAACCGCGGTCGCGCTAATCTGGCATTTATGGATCCCCAGTCTTGGTTTCTAAGGACTGCGTTAGATGAGTCGTGGAGCTGCCACGAACAGATGGGTTCTTTCTGGATCCTTCCCCTGAGGGAGAGGGGGGGCGGATGGGAGAAGCCCCTGACTGGGCTTCTTACCTGAGCTCCGAATGCTGGTCACTCACGACTCACGCGTGTACACGTAGGAGGACTGCTGTTGGGTGGCCTAACCCATCTTCATTGTCACAGGAGAGCTTTTCGATTTTCTGTCCATCTACTTCTGTCTCTCACTGTCTCTCTTGCTTTGCCTCTCTCCTTCTCACTCCCTCTCTCTCTGCTCTCTCCCTCCCTCCCTCCTTCCCTCCCACTCCTCCCCTCTCCCTCCCTCTCTCTCACTTCTCCTCTCTCCCCCTCTCCCACTCTTCCTCTCTCACTCCCTCCCCATCTCCTCCTTCTCCTCTCTTACTCCCTCCCTCTCTCCCACTCCTCCCTCCCTCCCTCTCCTCCTCTCTTCTTCTCTCTCTCTCCCTCCCTCTCTCTACCAGGCGTCCTCTGCTGTATTAGAATCCTCCTGCCAGAATTGCATGTTAGAGACGAGAAGTATAAATGCCTGCAGAAGTTGAGTGTAAAAAATCTCTAGACGTTCAATCGCAACCGCCGTTTTACTCCCATGGTTATGATTGTATAATAATCAGACTTTCAATTAAGGATTTCCACAAAGACAACCAAATGTGTGGTTCGTTCATATACTTGTTGTAGTGAGGCGAAAGATTGACTGGCAATGGATATGAGAGCTCTTTGTAGTAACCTGTTGTTCCTTTTTTGGAGGGTTGTTATTGCTGGCCTAATACATTATTCAAACCCATTATTTGGACATTGCTTCTCTAATTACATCATGCTGTCCAGCATTAGGGTCCTCCCCTTGCCCACTGTACGTCCACGCACACACAAGCACTCACCCACACACGCACACAAGCACTCACCCACACACGCACACAAGCACTCACCCACACACAATCTGTGAATGAATTGGCTTCTTTAGCTTGAACTCTTTGCTAACCTTTGCTGGTAGGGAAGCCGCCATTGCCGCTTGGGTGACCCCTTAAGTTTCTGGCTCAACGTCTTCATCTGTGTCCGGGTGATGTTGACACGCTTGCTTGGCTGCCATGATGTTTTTTTCCCTGGTAGCGGTTGTTTGCCAGACACATTTACATATTAACTCTTAGTCATGGAGCACGCTGACTGGATTTAAAATGGGGTTTTATTCCACGACGTGACAGAATTCAAACTTGGCCTGCCGTACTTGTCATGAAGCACAGTGGATCTCTTAAGATACGTTGAATTAGAGGAGCTTTTCCTTCATCTCCCCGTCCTCATCTCTTCCTCCTCACTTCTTCCTCTCTTCCTCCTCTCTTCCTCATCTCTTCCTCCTCACTTCTTCCTCTCTTCCTCCTCTCTTCCTCCTCTCTTCCTCATCTTTTCCTCCTCTATTCTCATCTCTTCCTCCTCTCTTCCTCCTCTCTTCCTCCTCTCTTCCTCATCTCTTCCTACTCTCTTCCTACTCTCTTCCTCCTCTCTTCCTCCTCTCTTATTCCTTACGGAAGAACAAGTTGACCTTTTTGTGCCTTCATCGTCTCGGCGTGCTTGTCTGTATCCCATCTCGCCCTCTGCGCTCCCTAACGCAAAGTCCTCGTGGCATTACCTCCCAGTCTTGGCAGATGCCCTTTGATGAAGTCCAACCACAACAGCCTGTGTTTAGAAGCGGACACGTGGAAAACTAAGATCCTGAAGATGGCACTGCCGCTTTGGTTTGGCCCTAATGCCTGCCAGTAGCTTACAGGAGGGGGGGGGCAGAAGATGGGGTGAGCTACAGAGCATGAATAACGAAGAATGAAGGAACGAAGAGAGAGGGAGAGAGGGCGAGAGAGAGAGAGAGAGAGAGAGAGCGAGAGA
The DNA here is from genome assembly GCA_036571765.1 of Plecoglossus altivelis. Classification (NCBI taxonomy): domain Eukaryota; kingdom Metazoa; phylum Chordata; class Actinopteri; order Osmeriformes; family Plecoglossidae; genus Plecoglossus; species Plecoglossus altivelis. Next base: position 8,816,775 of record BROE01000008.1, on the reverse strand, counting down.
GAGGTCGACAGATTTAGAACCTTAGAGAAGCAGTGATTGACAGGAGGGGGCAGAGCTGCAGGAGGAGTGAGGCTGGACATGTGTCATGATTACTGGAGTCTAAGACTTTTCATCCCACCTGATCTGGATGCCGGCTCAGACGCCGAGCACAAACGTTTCCAAAGTTTGATGAGATTTTCTTTCTTCACTTAAAAAAAGGCAAAGAAATGGTGGTGTTGCCGTGGCAACCTACTTTGCAATTTGCGTGCACTCCACTGACCGTTTAAAACGCTTGCGTCAGTGTTGGACTTGGACCTGATGCCGTCTGTGTGTGTGTGTGTGTGTGTGTGGCGACTTGGAACTGTAATACGGAAGGCTGGGGAGATGGCAGAGCTGTCCTGGGGGATAACTCTTCCCACCCTCCCTCCTCCAGGAGAGAGCTCAGCCCAGCAGAGGCCTTCCTGTCTTGGGAGAGGGGAGGGAGGCACGGGTGAGCGTGGTTGCTGGGCTGGGGGAGGGGGACAGGGGGGCAGGAGGAAGGGATGGTGGGGGTGATGGAGGGTGTTCATTAAGATGGCATTGCTCTCACTTCAGTCAGATTCCAGGCACAGGAATGAAGATGATGAAAGCACGTACACACAGACACACAGGCACGCATCCTGTCTTCAGACAGAACACTTCAACGCAATTGCGGACTTTGTTCTTGTCATTTAGTTCAGTGTGGTTTCCTTCGCAGGCGGGCGCTGGCGTTTGATTCGGTTATTTATTTCCTGGTGCCTCCTGACTTCCTGTCATAGAAAGCCTCTTCAAGCCAGACTGAAGCTCTGCAGATTTACATGCATTTAAATACAGAGAGTACAGAAGATGTGAAGGCTTGTACACACACGTAGACACACACACACACACACACACACACACACACACACAGACACCTTGCATTTCAATAAGCATCATTAAACTAGAGTGGAGAGGAAGAGAGTCTTGTGCGTGAGTGACAGATGAAAATGGGTTTCACATTCACACCTGTTAGCGTGCAAATGGGACATGTCAAAGAATGTCCTACAGAGGCGGATACCTGGCCAGCGATATAACTGGCTGACACAGGAACCAGCCAATCACGTGGTCCCCCGTCACAAATACCGCGTGCGCGCACAGAAACTTTGCCAGTCCTGTCCTATCTCAAAGACTCAAACAACAACTTAAACATCAAACTACGGTAAGGATATTACAGGTACAGGTGGGAATGTTTGATCAGTTTACGAATGTTTGTTAAAACCAAGTGTATTGATGTTTTCTTGCTGTACCACAACACCCTCTGAAAAAAAACTGTAATCGTAGACTGTTTTCAAATTTCCCTGACGTTAATATCGGTAAAAGTGTGACAGTGGTCTCTCGTGCATTTATTGCGACGTCCCCATCTGTCACCTCACACTAAAACAAGAACACTAGCTCTGTGACTGCCAGAAATATCCAGCTCGCAGACTCTCCAACTCTGCATTCGAAAGCCCAGCGGATGAGAACAAACTAAAGAGTCAAAGATTGTCAACTCCTGCCCGGTCATGTTGTCTCCATCATGTTAACGTCCCCTGTGTGTGCTGGTAATTAAACGGAGAACGGACATCAGCTGTCGAAAACTACCAGACGGCCGCCTCAATCCCACGGCTGCAGTGGTGTTGGACTGAGGCCCCCTGGTGGCCGGCGCGTGAACGCACCCGGTTCCGTCAGACGATGAATTCCTCGTCCTCGCAGGTCGAGCGGCTTACCCCCCCCCCCCCCCCCCCCCCCCCCCCCCCTCTGCGACAGCGTATTCAGGCTGCGTCCTCTGAGGAAAATGGAGTTTGTTAGAGCTGGTTGTTCGGCAGGATCGCAGAATACGAAGGCCATGACGACAGTGAGAACATGAGACCGTGGCTGCGTCTGAGCAGGGGGGGGGGTATCTGCCGATGTTGGTGTGTATGCTGCCATCTAGTGACTGAACGGGCACAGCGCTGGGCCGTGTTTCCAGTCAAAAGGAGTCATTTTGAAAAGGAGAGTCCCAGGCCAGTTGTAATACTTATACTGATGCAAAGATCAAGACTGAGTCAGAGGAACAAATGGAAGAGAGGAGGGATGGAAAACAGAGAAAGAGGGATGGAGTGGTCACACTGAAACAAACCTCTTCACTCCTTCTCTGGAAGAGATGCATGTTCATGATCTTCATCATCAAAGTTTGAATCAGAGATGCCCATATTTAAAAAAAGCTAAACAAAGACAGTATAAGATATTTATTATTATTTATATTTATTTATTAATTCATCAAGAGAAACAAAATCAACTCAATACTTCTCTTTCTTCGTATGAAGATATGTTCGAGGGTTCTGTGTAATGGAGAGGTAATGGTTGGGATGTTTTAGGACAGTGTGTGTGTGTGTGTGCGTGTGTGTGTGTGTGACTGGTGATGAATATGTGCTGTGGTCTGTTAGGTGCATATCAATACTGATGTGAGCGCATGTGTGGCGTTTCAGCGGAGAAGGAAATCTGGGAAGAGAAAAAGAGAGAGAGAGAAAGTGAGGTGTGCTTATTTTTGTATCTGTCTGTGAGTGGGCGCCTCTTGCCGAACCGGAGTAAAGGACAGGGTGTCAGGTGGTTTAGGGCTCGGAGCACATCTTCTCTCCCTCTCCTCACTCTCATCTGGCCGTTTCCATCTCCCCACCTCGGCGTGGGTGTGGTGCTCACACTCCACAGGCTCTCCCACGTGGCCCAGACCCCCCTCAGGGCCAGAGCAGCAGGCCAGTTAAAGACCCGTCTAAATGTCAGTCCCTGAACCCAGCCGACCCCCTCTGGAGCCCCCCCCACCCCCCACCCCCACGCACGACTCACCGGTCACCATTTGTAGATGGGGGGACACTGACGTACGACGGCAATCCGACTCGAGCTGATATCATTCGCCGCTGCTGCTTAAACTAGCATGGGGCTCGCTAGCGGAGATCTTGGTGGTCCTGCAACTAATATGAGCTCTGCTTCTCAGATCACTTAGCTCTTGCACAGCGAGTGTGTATTAGTTAATGTAGGCAACACTGTGATTAGTCATCTCCCCTCATGGTGTTCCCCCTCGACGCTTTGATCCTTCAAACATGGGCTCTCATCATGCTTATTAGGTCTGCAGCTAGTCTCAACTTGCCAAGGTTTTCGCAGAGGAAATCACAATTTGCATTTTGTTTGAGGCATCTGCCTTTTTTGGGATGGAGTGTAGCGAGAAACTCCCCCAAGAGCTGCTCTGTCACAGCTTGTCCCAGAGAAAATGTGGGATGGTAAATATAAATAATGTGTTGGGGGACAGTGCCAATCGACGGTGTTGACAAAGCAGTCGTTTGATACAAACCAAGTCTACTTTCAGGTGTGATGGAAAGCGACGAGAGATCAATAGTATTGTGTTCAATGGTATAGACATCTCGACAAACAATAACCTCAGGACATTGCATATTTTCTTTTTTATGTCCTTTGATGGAAAGAGGATGGAATACAGTTTTCTTTGCTGGACCCCACAGAAGGCGTGGGAGGGAAAGAGTCCACACATAAGTCTCTCTCTCTCCCTCTCTCCCTCTCTCTCTCTCCCGCTCTCTCTCCCTCTATCTATTTTACGCACACAGCTTCTTTCTCTTTCTCTCTGCCTCTCTATCTTCAAAAAGGTGGAGGGTGACGCACGGACACTGTAAGTAGAAGAACCACACATTTTCCGAAGGAGAGAATGAAATGAAGAGATAACTAGAGTAGTTATAGTTAACAGTTATTCAGTCATGCTTCTGATCTTGCAGACTGGTACAGTACAGACATGGTACTTTAAATACAACGCTCTGATCACATACATTCAGGTTAAATATCAGGACCTGCTTTAGTTCCGAAGACAATGACTGGCTCTCTAAAGCTTCATCCCTCTACCTCGCTCTGCCCACTCACTCGCTCTAGTCTACCCTAGCCTCTCTCCCCTCCCTCTTACACTGGTACAGCTTTTCCATCTTTTCCCACAGTCTCTTTTTCTCCTATCTCCCTTCACTCCCCCTGCTCCGCTCTCTTCCTCTCGCTCAACCCCCCCCCCAGCACCCCCGCGCGCCCTCTGTCTCTCTCCCACTCTCTCCGTTTCTCTCCTCTCTCTCTCTCTCCCTCGTCTTGGAGACAGCGCTGTGCAGCTTCACATCACTGCGTTCTGCTCCCCCGTCAACCTGCCTCCGTTTGCGCGCTCCACTCTGGGTCTCTCCGCTCCTGGTCTCTCCGCTCCGGGTCTCTCCGCTCCAAGTCTCTCTGCTCCGGGTCTTTTCGCTTTGCATCTCTCCTCTCCTTCCCCCTCCCTCTCTTCTCTTCTCTTCCCTTCTCTCCTCTCTTCTCTCTCTCCTCCTCGCTTCTCATCCGTCCTCCGCTCGTCTCTCCCCGGGGCTAGCTCCGCGTCATTGCCACGCTCTGCCGGCGGGAGACGTATGCTCCACCAGGCTGTGGGCAGGACTGCTTTATCAGCACCAGGAATCTGGGAGTCCCAGGGAGGCGGCAGGTGGAACAAGGGACCGGATCACTCGCTTAGCCAGCTGGGGGCTCTGACGCCGTACCCTGTGGCTCTGCGGGGAGGGAGGGGTGGGTCGAGGGCGGGTGAGGGGGGCCGGGAGAGGGTGACGGCGGCTGCGACTGGAGGTCCGGTGTTCCACCTGAGGGTCATGCTCTGGGACCTGAGCTCTTATCGGCTGGATACCCCCCCTCTGCTCTGTCCCCCTGGAGGGGACGCCTTCTTGGCGCCGGGGAACGGCGGGCGGCGGCGGGAGTCCAAGTCCATCACGGAGCGGGAATCATGAACCAGCTGGATGCTCCGCGCCCGCTCAACTGGACCATCAGGAAACTGTGCCACGCTGCCTTTCTGCCCTCCGTACGCCTGCTCAAGGTAACCTGAGGGGTGTGTGCGTGTGTATGTGTGTGTGTGTGAGAGAGAGAGAGAGAGAGAGAGAGAGCGAGATGGAAGCGGACGAGCGGTATATTTAGATGGAGGAGAGAACACAAGGGAGAATGGATTCGTCCAGATTTGGGATCGAGCTGTCGCCCTCAATAGACTCATAGAGCCAGAGAGAGAGAGAGAGAGAGAGAGAGAGAGAGAGAGAGAGAGAGAGAGAGAGAAAGACGGTGCAGAGCAGAGAGGTGGAGAGGGGGAGCCAGAGAGAGAAGGAGAGAGGAAAAAAGCCACCAAAGACAGCAGTTGTGGGGAGGTTTGGGTGAAGAAGAGATACTAAACATGAAGGGGGAAAGTGAGCGAGGAAAAATTGAGTCAGGGAGTCAGAAGCTTAAGGTGAAAGGGTTACTGTGGCCGGATGACCTTGGATCCAACACTGGACAGGAGAAGCCAGCCAAACCTCACAGAGGGAAACGATTTGCACCAGAACAGAAGGGGGGAGGACGACTCAAGTTCATTCAAACAAGTCTTCTACTGCGTTTGGAGTCGCTTCATGCAGAAACATTGACAGGCTTTGAATTGCTGTCGTGAACCCCTTGCTGGTGTGTGACGCTCTGTGGGTCGGTGAACCTGATGGGGTCTTGGGTGGTGTTTCGATGCATATTCTGATTAGTGTTTCACCTGGCTCGGAAAATCAAACGTTCCATGGCCTTATCTCGCAGGCACAGGTGTGTTTCACGGCACGTGGGCTTGCAAATGCGTACAGCATGTGAGCTGTGAGCCTAGTGTGTGTGTGTGTGTGTGTGTGTGTGTGTGTGTGTGTGTGTGTGGCTTTAATGTTTTAGGGGTGATATACAGAGTACATCCTGGCATTATGACACTAGATCCTCCAGTCACCTTCTCCTCCTAATCCCTTAACAGTCTAGAGGCAGTGCTCGTGGCTTGGTAGTGCTTGCTGGAATATATTTATGGAGATTATCATGTCACGTCTTGTCAATTATAAACCTGCTTTAACCACCCTATATCCCGCAGTGAATATATATATATATATATATAT